>JAPFFP010014987.1:0-16850 GCA_026153255.1 Solanum medicagineum
CCCTTTTTATTACACTTCTTGGGATAAACATGTAGCCCATTTATGATGCTAAAACATGGGCCAAAGTTACACCCTTATGACGGACTTTATTCGTAACCAAACTTAGACAAATTCGACGTCGAGCCTCGTCTCCGTTTAAATAACAACTTCAGCTAAGCAAGCTGGTGACTCACCTACTTGCTTACTAAGTCCTACAAGCACCTCAATTAATTTACTTCATTTAAGGCCGTAATCTCCTTTATTCAACACAAAACATGTATACCCTCAATCCCTTTAAGTATTAGATGCACATATAGCCCATTAACACGAGATTCAAGCACTTTCAAAATTTAGCGTCAATTTCTCCAAATCATGTCATGTTGCCTTTGAATTGTACTAGTATTGCAAGGTGTGGGGTGTTACAGTGTTTCAAGGTGTTGATTGATGGTTTTACAACAAATTTTCTTGCATTATTCCATCTCTAAATTTCATGGTCTTTTACCCTCATTACACCCCTAGTGTGATAAAATGTCCGACTAGTGTTTCTTGTGGAAATGAAGGTCCAAAGCATGAGATATGATATGAATGATGTTATAATGATGAAATGAGCTTATGTACATGATATACTCTATATAAAGTGTTGCATTAGACTATGCCCAATCTGGGAGACTAAGAGTACGGACAACCAAGGTGGGGGTTTGCACCCATCAACCATGTGAGGGGTTTGTACCACACCACCAGGGTGATGGGGTGAGATCATCATCAACCGAGATGGGGGTTTGTACTCATGTGAGGGGTTTGTACTACGCCACCAGGGTGATAAGGTGTGATTATCATCAACCATGTGAGGGGTTTGTACCATACCACTAGGGTGATGGGGTGAGATCATCATCAACTGACCAAGTGGTTTAGTACATTCAAACGTACTAACGCATACTCTTGCCTACATGATATCACCATGTAAGAACCGGTACTCAAGTTTATCATCCTCCTCCTCCACGTGGCTAGATCGGGGACCTTAGTCTATGTTGCATTTATCTATGTATTGAGACATTTTTTTATGTTCTATTTGACTATGAGGGTGAACCGAGTTACTTTGTCTTTGCCCCTGCTCTATCTAGGTATTTAGAGGTGTTGTTGGGCAAGTTATGTATCTATGTTATGAGCATTGACTCTTGTCTCTAGATTATGATGTTATGCAAGCTTTCCTTAGCCCCATTGCCTCTATTCTTACTCTATATGTCTTTTATATGCTTCCGCGACCAAGGATGGAAATGACAAGTTAAGAGACTTTTTTGTGGTTCCTTCGGGTTCTCCATCCGCCGTGTCACTTCTAGGCCCTAGGCTTGGGCCATGACAAATACACACCCCAAACCAACCCTTGAAGCATCACAATAGACCACAAACCCTTCCAACTCTTCCAGTAGAGCCAAAATAGGGACGAAATTAAGCTTATCTTTCAAAGTTTGAAAACTCCTTTCACATTCATTTGTCACACAAATTTCTCCTTCTTTTGAGTCAATTTCGTCAAAGGGGAAGCAATTGAGGAAAAATAATCCATGAACTTCAAGTAATAGATGTTAAGCCTAAGAAACTCCTAATATCCATGGGAGTTAAGGGCCTCGGACAATTCCTTATCACTTCCATTTACTTAGGGTCCACTTTGATCCCATCACCCGACACCATATTCCATAGGAATGTGACCTCCTTCAACCAAAATTCACACTTATCAAATTTAGCATACAACATCTCATCCCTCAACTTTTGTTTCACGACCAAGCTAGGGGCTAGACGTGACACAGTGAATGGGGAACTCAAAGGGTCCTCAAATAAGACTTTTAACTTACCATTAGACATCATTGGTCGTGGAAGCATAAACAAGATGTAAAGAGTAAGAATAGGGGCGAAGGGACTAAGGGACTAAGGGAAAAGCTTGCATAATATCGTAAACAAGAGAGAAGAGTCAATTTCATATCAGAGATACATATCATGTCCAACAAACACCGAATAAGGGCCTAGAAATGGAGGACTCACCAACTAGCTTGAAATAGCACCGACTAGCCACGTGGATGAGGTTGATCAACTTGGGCTCCGGTTCCTACATGGTGATATCATGTAGGCAAGAGTATGCGTTAGTACGTTTGAATGTACTAAGTATGTACGATGCAATTCAACAAGAGATAGACATCAAAATCAAAATGCATAACAATAGGCAATAGGCATAATATAACAATATGGCATGTATGATAAATGCATAAGTAAAACATGCTTAAGTAGCTCATGCTCATATAAGATATCATATGTGTAGAAGAGACCAAGCTATCTATTCAAGGTATAAACCCCTTGGTGGTTGTGTGGTATAAACCCCTCATGTGGTTGATGATAATCACACCTTATCAACACGGTGGCGAAGTATAAACCCCCCACATAGTTGATGATTACAAACCCCCAACATGGTTACCCGGGCTCTTGTCTCCCCAGAATGGGTATGGTCTAATGCAATACTTTATATAGAGTATATCATATACATAAGCTCATTTCATCGTCATATAGTCATTCATATCATATCTCATGCTTTGGACCTTCAACTCCTCAAGAAATCCCAACCGGACATTTTATCAAACACTTGGAAGCTCCTCTCACATTCATCGGTCCACATAAACTTAACCTTTTTGAGTGAATTTTGTCATAGGGGAAGCAATGGAGGAGGACCAATTCACAAATCTTCTAAGAAACTTCTAATATCTGACGGGGTCAAAGGGCTAGGCTAATTCCTAGTCACATCGATTTTCTTAGGATCCGCTTTTATACCATCCCCCGACACTACATGACCTACGAATGCAACCTCCTTCAACCAAAATTCACACTTGCCATATTTAGCATACAATCTCTCCTCCCTCAATCTTTGCAACACAACCCTCAAATGGCCCATATGCTCCTCCCTACTATGTGAATAGATTAAAATATCATCAATGAATACCACAACAAAGGAATCAAGGTAGGGTTTGAAGACCCTATTCATTATGTCCATGAAGATGATCGGTGCATTAGTCAACCCAAAGGACATCACCACAAATTCATAATGCCCATATCTAGTCCGGAAGGCCATCTTGGGAACATCACACTCCCTCACCCTTACTTGATAATACCCGAACCAAAGGTCAAGCTTAGAGAAGAAGATAGCCCTTGCAATTGGTCAAACAAGTCATCAATTCTTGGAAGAGGATGTCTATTCTTTATAGTGACCCTATTGAGTTGTCGTAGCCAATGCACATTCTAAGTGACCTATCCTTCTTTTTGACAAACAACACTGGGGCACCCAAAGGGGGTTTACTAGGTCTAATAAATCCTGTTCCAACAAATCTTTCAATTGCTCCTTTAGCTCCTTCAACTCTGTCGGGGACATACGGTAAGAGGGAATGGAGATAGGTTGGGTATCGGGAAGGAGGTCTAGCCAAAATCTATATCCCTTTCGGGAGGGACACCGGGAAGGTCATTTGGGAAGATATCAAGAAACTAAATTACAATCGGGACCGACTCAATGGAAGGGACTTCGGACTCCACATCTTTAACCATCAGAATATGGTAAAGACACCCCTTAGAGATCAACTTATGGGCTTTAATGCATGAAATGAATCTACCCTTGACCACCGCATCTTGACTTTTCCACTCAATGACGGGTTTATTTGGGAAATGGAACTTGACCATATAGGTTCTACAATCAATAAAAGCATAGTAGGCCTGCAACCAATCCATCCCAAGAATGACATCAAAATCAACCATGTCTAATTCAACAAGATCACAAGGCAACATAATGCAAAATGCAAATAGGACAACTCCTATAAACTTTCCTAGCAACAATAGAAGCACCAAAATGTGTAGACACCTCATATGACTCATGAAACAACTCGGGGACAACATGGAACTTTTAAGCAACTAAAGGGGTAAAAAAGGATAGAGTGGCACTGGGATAAATCAAAGCATAATGATAAAGGTCAAAGATTTTCAACATACTAGCAACAACATCAGGGACCTCACCAACCCTTTGCCTCCCATGTAGAGCATAGAATCGATTGTGCTTTGGGGCACCACCTTGAGGACCACCTCTACCCAATGGAACCGCATTAGCACCCGGAACCTTACCACAATTTCTTGGACAATATACCTTCTTGTGACCAAGCTCCCCACATTCATAGCATGCATTAGAACCCTTCAAACATGGATCTCCATGGATTCTTCCACATTTAGGGCACACAGCATTAGGAGCCACCCCACCAACACCCTGTGGCCTAGGGAATTCATTGGCAATCCCCCTATTAGTAGCATGAGAAGGCCCTTGGCCTTGATGAAATTTAGCACCCTTTTGGAATTTACCCTTAAAACAGGCCCTCTTGGCCTCATGCCCCCTTCTCTTCCTTGTTTCTCCTCTTCCATTTGCTCGGCATAGGTCATCAACCGAGACAAGTCCATGTCACTAATTAGCATGGTGGACCGGCATTGTTCACTCACCAAGTCGGAGACCCCCATCACAAATTTATTCATCCTAGATCTAGGATTGGTCACTAAGTGAGGAGCATACTTTGGAAAATGATTAATTTGAGGGCATACTCCCTCACATTTATAGCACCTTATTTCAAGTTCATAAACTCTACGAACTTTGCTTCCCTAAGCTCAAGAGGGAAAAAACGATTAAGGAAAGCCAATTTGAATTCTTCCCAAAGAACCACATAACTATTTTTCTTCTCCCACTTGCATTGCTCATAAAAAATTTGGGCTACCCCTTTGAGTTGGTATGCCGCCAATTTCATTTTTTCAAGATTTTGTAGACCTCATCAATGAACTCTTATGGATCTTTATACACCTTTGACCCATGGAAAAACAGAGGATTCATCCTTATGAAGTCTCTTACCCTAGCTCCCGGTGTAATAGCATGAGGGGCTTGTGCTCCTTGATTGACTTGGTTGGCCACCACTAGGGCAAGCATAGTAAGTGCATCCTCGAGCTCACCATTGGTAGGTTGCTCCTCGGGAGTTTGGGCCCGTTTTACTTTTGTATTTGGCATGATCTAGCAAAGCAAAGAATAATTATTAGGGGTAAAAATTATTGCAACTCTATAGTGCAACTTAGAACATAAAGAAGGGAAACATATCCTAAAATGCCTCATAGCCTCCTATTCAATGTCATGGCGTGCTTCACAATCATGAAAAGGACTCTAATCGACGCGGTGTGTTGGACTCCGATGATCTATCAACCTAGCACTCTGATACCAAGTTTATCACGACCCAAGCCTAGGGCCTAGACGTGACACTGCTAATGGGGAACCCGAAGGGACCCTAAAAAAGCCTCTTAACTTGCCATTACACATCATTGGTCGCGAAAGCGTAAACAAGATGTACAGAGGAAAAATAGGGGCAAAGGGACTAAGGGAAAAGCTTGATAATATCGTAAATAAGAGACAAGAGTCAAGCTCATATCATAGATACATATCATGTCCAACAAACACCTCTAAGTACATGGATAAGAGCAGGAGCTAAGACAAAGTAACCGGACTCACCTTCATAGTCAAAATAGAACATAAAGTAGAGAGTGTCTCAATACAAAGTAAGGGAAAACATAGACCAAGATCCCCAAAATGGAGGACTCACCAACTAGCTTGAATAGCACCGACTAGCCACATCGAGGAGGAGGTTGATCAACTTGGGCTCCGGTTCCTACATTGTGAATCATATAGGCAAGAGTATGCGTTAGTACGTTTGAATGTACTAAGTATGTACGATGCAATGAAACAAGAGATAGACATCAAAATCAAAATGCATAACAATAGGAAATAGGCATAATATAACAATATGGCATGTATGATTAATGCATAAGTAAAACATGCTTAAGTAACTCATGCTCATATAGGATATCATATGTGTAGAAAAGACCAAGCTAGCTATTCAATGTATAAACCCCTTGGTGGTTGTGTGATATAAACCCCTCACATGGTTGATGATAATCACACTTTATCAACACGGTGGCGAAGTATAAACCCCTCACATGGTTGATGAGTATAAACCCCCAAAATGGTTACCCGGGCTCTTGTCCCCCCGGATCGGATATGGTCTAATGCAACACTTTATATAGAGAATATCATATACATAAGCTCATTTTATCATCATATAGTCATTCATATCATATCTCATACTTTGGACCTTCAACTCCTCAAGAAATCACAACCGAACATTTTATCAAACACTTGAGAGGGTATGAAATGGGGGTAAAAGACCATGCAATTTAGAGATAAAATTATGCAAGAAAATATGTTGTAAAACCATCAATCAACACCTTGTAACACCCCCCAAGACATTCACATCAAAACCTCTCATCAAATTCAACATTAGATCCAAGATTTAGAGCTCAAAACATGCTAAAACAACCATACTTTCATGAACTCAAATTATTGTGCAGTAAATTTCCTATTATATAAGATCCACAAGTAAAATCAACTTTAAATTATGCAATATTAGTAAAAAGGAGGTTAGGGCACCATAGATGGAAGAACCCAATGGTTAAAACCTACATACCTTATCTTTAGAGAAGCTCTTGGTGAAGATTGAAAATGGACACTTGAAGCTTGAAGAAAATCCTTAATTCCGGATGAGGGTTGTGAGACTTGAATTTCTGAGTGAAAATATGGCTAAGTGTTGGAGTGAGTATTAGGAAATGTTAGGATGATATGAGAGTGAAATATGACTACGTATAGGTAAAAAACACGTTTGGGAACACTTAGGCCCAAGACAAGTCTTGGACCGAAACAACAAAACTGGGCAAAATTAACACTGCTCCACAACAGAGGTGTGTCAGGAGCTGTCGCGGATCATCTCTGGAAATTGAATTTTTCAAAAAATTAAATTTTGCTACAGTTTCTCTAAAATTGGGGTTAGACTCCTTTCCCTTTAATTTGGACCCCCTGAACAAGAATATGAGTCGTATTTCCGAAATAACAAATGGATTTTGAGATCTATGGAAAATAAAATTCTGGGCATTGCGAGGCACGTTTTTGGGCACTTTTTGGGGTCGTTACAATTTGCAACACTACCATCAAATGTTTCACAGGCTCTTCTTCACTCTGAGAGTAAATCAATATGTCATGTAAGAAGACCACCATGAACATATCAAGGTAAGGTCTAAAGACCCTATTTATGAGATCTATAAATATTGTCGGTGTATTTGCCAGGCCAAATGACATTACGATAAATTCAAAATGCCCATGTCCACTCCGAAAAGCCATCTTAGGAACGCCACACTCTCTTAACCTCATTAGGTTGTACCCAAACCGAAGATCAATCTTAGAAAAATAACTAGCCCCTTGAAGTTGATCAAATAAGTCATCTATCTTGGGAAAATCATACTTATTCTTTATTGTGACCTTATTGAGCTGTCAGTAATCAATGCCCATTCTGTGTGAGCAATCTTTCTTCTTTACAAACAACACCGGTGCACCCCAAGGCGACTTACTAGGCCATATAAAGCCTTCTCAATCAAATCTTTTAATTGGTCCTTTAACTCCTTTAACTCCATCGGGGCCATACGGTAAGGAGGAATGGAAATGGGTTGAGTACCGGGGAGGAGATCTATACCAAAATCTATCTCCCTTATGGGAGGGACACTGAAAAGTTCATCGGGGAAAATATCAAGAAACTCATTGACAGCCGGAACCGACTTGATAGGAGGGACTTTAGACTTAATATCCCAAACCATTATAAGATGATAAATGCAACCCTTGGTAATCAATTTCTCGGCCTTCAGACAAGAAATGAATCTACCCTTGATCGACAAATTATGATCTTCCCACTCGGAGACAGGCTCATTAGGAAATTGGAACTTAACCCTACGAGTTCTACAATCAACGAAAGCACGATATGCATGTAATCAATCCATCCCAAGAATGACATAAAAATCCACCATATCAAGTTCAAAGAAATCACAAGGCAACACCTTATGCAATATAGACACGGGACAACCCTTATAGACTCTTCTAGCAACAATGGACTCACAAATGTTGGTAGACACTTCAAAGGGCTTATGCAACAATTCAGGACATACATAAAGCTTATTAGCGACAAAACGAGTAATTAAAGAGTGATGTATGTTATGCCCAAGCTGGAATACTGGGGCACACAACAAATGTTCATGCAAAAGCAACAATTATTCTAGAATTAGTAAGGTATAGGAATATAGAAAATAGATTTCTAAAAAAATTTGAAACAGACTCCCTACTCATGGTAAACATCTTAAAAGGGAAAGGGAGATCATAGAGGAGGTCAAGGAAATTAAGCATCAGATTCAACAACAGAACATCCACATTCAACATATCTTTAGAGAAGGTAATCAACTTGCTAATTACTTAGCTATGAAGCAGTAAAGGAGTAGAGAACATTAATATAAAACAATTTCAGCCAACTATCCAAGCAAAGAAGGCAAATAGTCAATATTAACAAAGCATAGATCCCAGTAATCAGAGTCAGAACAAGAAGGATCAGAGTGCAACAATAAAGTTAGCCAATAACAGTAACATTCAAAAGGGGAGGATTAAGGGTTATACACATGCTATTTACATGACAAAAAATTGTTGTGACATACAAAAATCAATGGGTCGTGGGCAGACAAAAGGACACTTGAACAAGATTTTGAAATCATGGCAAAGAAGAAGCCTGAACCACCAGTCTCACTTCAACCACCAAATATGCATGACCCCCATTAGATGTTTCCTAGCAGCTGAAAGGAGAGGAGTCAACATTACTAGGACTCAGAATCAAGCCATTGCCAGCCCCCTCCTCATGGAGGGACCAGACGAAGGACGCTGTGATGAAGTGCTTCGTTTCAGATCAATTCTTCGCTGCAATCGCTTCGATCCACCCCCGGCAAGAATGAAATGGAGGAACCTAATCTAACCCACACGCACCCAAAAGATAAACTCCAAGAACAAAATAAAGGCAAATAGAAGCAAAAACGACCGAAGCAGCATACCCCGGTACCTCAACGGAGTTATCAAGGAGAGAAGAGGAAGAAGAATATCGGCGAAAGGAAGAGTCTACAACAAGCTAGACCGAGTAACATAATTAGGAAGGTCTTAAGTGACTAGATATTTTATATTAGTTTGCTTTCATTTAATAGGTCTAGGGATAGGACCCGACAAATGTTGCCTTTTCTTTTAATATTTGTATTTTATTTATTTTACTAAAATGTTGGACACCACCAAAAATTTGATACAAAAAAAACTAAAATAAATTACTATTATATAAAATCGTTAATAAATATGCATGTAATAGACAAATCATACCTATACTTGAGACTTTTCTAAATTAATAAAAACAAATAATCATGAAAGATGCATCGACCGAACAAACCTCACTTGGACTTTTAGAAATCTACATAACAGTAAGAATTTATAAAACTATCTTTAAAACAATTTACATCAATACAACTATTGCAATTCCATATAAATTAGAAAAAACCGTTATTGTAATCTCGGATGAATAAGAATGTACTTGAAACTTCAAATACAACAACATTTGAAAGTTATATCACAAAAATGCAAAATAATAAAGAAATAAATTGACGAAAAATTGAGGGAACATTCTTGTATATTAGGATTTGTAGAACAGAAGTATTTTCTTTCTTGGTTTCCTATTCGATATTCGATATCCATATTGGAGTCCAACTAATCTAAATTCATGTAGCACCACTCGGATTTTCTGTTTGGACCAACATTTTGTAATGGTTCATTTCGAGCCCATTACTTTTTGATCAATAAAATAGGGCTCTAGGCCCAAGTTTAATTTAAAAATATATTACTCAACGCAAATAAGAAAAAGAATTAATGCACGATACTAATTGATTTGAAAATCCTAAATTACATAATTCAAACAAGGAAAAAAACTAATACACAATATTTAGTTGAAAATAATTAAATTACTAATAAAGAATGTTAAATCATTAAAAAAATGAGTTAATGTTATATTATGGAAAAATTACACGTACAAGCAAATATATACTAGTTAATTACCGAATATAGTTATAATTTGAATTAATCGTGACACACGATCAATATCTAACTGTAATTACAGTTTGAATTTTGTATAATTTGCCCAATTTCTAGAAGTGTTGTGTGCGATTATACAAAAGTTGTATGTGAATCAAATTATATACCGAAATATACAAACACTATAAATTGTATAGCGAATTATACAAATGTTTGTACACGAATTGTGTAGCGAAATATATAAACACTATACAATAATTACGAACTGTATAGCAAATCATAAAAATGTTACAAAAGTTATATAAACACTGTTATAACTATAGTTACGAAGTATAATTACCCAAATTATAGAGATGAAGCATAATGAAGGTACTTTTAAGTGGCTATATGCGAAAATTGTGAATAAGTAGGCAGTTATCTGTCAACACGTCTGGTTGTGTTGCCTGCCTATTCTCTTTTATTATATGGGCCTATAAAATATTTTGTGGGTTTCATTTACATTTTGTACTTACTCCATTTATTTTTGTTTATTTATTTTATATTTTACATATCTTTTAAATTAATAATTAATATGAGTATTTTATTTTGATTCTTGTATTAATTATTATATAATGTTAAGTTTTTAAAAATCATTTAACATTTGAATAATTAATGTTAAATGCAAAATATGGGGAAAAAATTATCTTGATATACTAAAATTGAAAAGTAAAAAACATAAATAGTTTTTATAAAATTTTTTATTGTACCAACTGTACATTTTTTTTGTTGATATTGAAAAAAACAAAAAGTTACTTGCACAGTTACTCATTTCTTTTCATTCCTAAGCCATAACTAGTATCGTACATGCATATTTTTGTCAAACTATTTTCAAAAAAGACATTTTCTTATTCGATATGTCAGATATAACAATAATAAAAAAGAAATATTTTATTAGGTACTATAAAATAAAGAATAAGAAAAAAAATTAAAACATAATAAGTAAAAATATGAAGTCATGATGCGTTTTTCCATTCATTTCAATCTAAATAACTTGTGAACTGAAATAGACCACTTTATTTATCAACTGAATTCATTTTGACATGCTCAAATTAAGCAAATCCGTCCATTTGACACTACGCAGTTGACCATAACGACAAATTAAAGGCATAACCTTGGGTAAAAATTTGCAAAGATGCTCCTTGCAAGACATACACTTAGATGACAATGAAGTTTGGAAAGTCAGTCAATATAACTGGCAATGGTTGAGGTAGATAAAATAATTTATCAGATGTGGGGGATGCTTTTCATTCAACTTTGGCCGGTTTTTTCTTTGAAAAGTTCAGACAAGTCAATCAGTGAATATAAGAATTACATGTGGCAATGAGTCACGTTCACTAGCTAATGTTATCCATTCGACGACTAAACTTTTTGTAGTACACTGAAAAACTCTTTCACACTCACTATGAGAATCTTTAATTAATTTAAAATCAATACACAAATTCATCTGTATCATATACGTAATGGTTTGTTCCATACACACATGACTAAACTAAGCTTTATCCCAGGTTCGTTGCCCAAAGCCACATTGATTAGAAAAACTACATTATTAGAGTTTGTTGTTTTGATCAAAATAAAACAGAAAAAAGATATGTGTTAAGTGCATGGTTGATGTTTTGATGATTAACAAATCGACTCGAGGACCAGGTAGACTACCAGATCATTGTGTGGTGCTGAGAATGGGATACAACTGTTTCTAGGGCTGCTATGATTGGTGAGATGTCAATTTATCTGTATTAAAGGACCAGCGGTCCATGCACTGCATTTGTTGCAGTATAAAAGGAGCTTGTCCAAGTAATAAAATCATCTTTTGGAAAATTTCACAACTGAATATTCTCTCTCTCTCCAAAAGTTCTCTCTTGGCTCCTAGTATGTGAAGATATAGTTGCTGCGTGCAAAGGACCTGATAGAAGACTTCTATGGTTTCTTTCTTTGTTAGTTGTTGTGTTGGTTTACAAATGGTAAGGTCACTCCTAGTCTATAAAGGAATATGATCATTGTTAATTCATTACTAATTTGAGAGTTGTATTTATGAAGGTTATGTGTAGTCTTAAGGTGTTGTTGTAATGTAGTCTAGCTTCATCAGGGTGGTGAGAGTATAAACTACTTGGTGTTATTGTTGCTCATAGCTTGTAACTAGGTTGCAAGTAGAAATGCTGAGGAAGTGAGGGAAATAAGCCGTGTGTGTTGTATTTCTTTACTTGGCTCATTCATTGGTGGATTTGGGTTTTGGAAAATCTTGTCTGGCTAGGTCGTGGTTGTTCCTCCCTTGAGCAAGGAGGTTTTCACGTTAAATCCTTGCCTGTTTGTCTCTTGTTGTTTACCTTCTTTTAGTTTTTGCTTATTCGAGGGACAAGATCCCTTAAAGTGGTAGACGAGTATTTACTCTTTAAGTGATATCAGAGCAGGGACCTCTATAAGGCTCACACCTAGAGATTTTCTGGTGAATATGGCTACTCCACTAAACTTAGAAGAAGGACAATCACTACGAGGCCACTAAGATTTAACAACAAGTTTAATGGGTGGTGGAAAAGTTGTATGCACGATTTTCTAATGACGGAAGATAGTGAACTATGTGACATTGTTCTTGATGGACCATATATTCCTATGACTAAAGTTAAGGATGGGGAAACTACTAGGATGGTTCCCGAAGCCCGACAACAATACACAGAGGCTGATAGAAAAAAGATTGGGAAAAACTACAAGGCCAAAATGCTGAGCATGTGTGGGATTGGAGCTGAGAAGTATAATAGAATCTAAGCTTGTGAATCTGCCAAAGAGATATGTGACTGTATGAGGAATGCACATGAAGCTACTAAGCAGGTCAAGGAACCAAAAATGGACATGCTGACTTCTTAGTATGAACACCTTATCATGATGGAAGGTGAATCCATACACGACATAGAGGCCAAGTTCTCAGCTATAACAAATGAGCTGAACTGCTTAGGAGAACTTGTTAGTCAAAGCAAACAGGTGAGAAAAATTCTCAGAGTACTTCCCAAGTCTTGGGAAAGTAAAGTTGATGCTATCACAGAGTCAAAGAATCTATAGACTTTGACCAAGGATGTGCTTATTAGGATACTTCAAACACATCAGCTAAACAAACAACATGACACTGCCAAAAGAGAAGGAAAGAAAGACAAAACTTTGGCACTGCAAACTGCTCACAGTGATGATAAAGTTAATAGTGTAGATATGGCATATCTCACCAGAAGATTCAACAAGATTATTTGGAAAAATCCTAGTTTTGCAAGGAAAGGGAATGCAGGAAGATCACAAGGTATTGCTGAGTTATGTCATCGATGTGGGAAACCAGGACACTATGTCAGAGAGTGTCCTTATGGAAAGGCTGAGGGTTCAAAGTCTGTGAAGGATAGATGGAAGGACCAGGTTCCACAGAACTTCAGGAAGAAGGTTGCTATTGATTGCATTGTCATGAAAGCTTGGGGGGTATGGGGCAACTCCTGCAGTGACTCTGATGATGAAGAATAGCTTGAGGACTCATCCATGCTTGCTGTGAAAGATGATGATGAAATCTTTGAAAGCTTGTTTGCATTCATGGCTTAATTAGATGATGAGGAAGAAGAAGAGGAACAGGTAACACTACTGGACTTGAAAGAGAACTTAAATCTTTACTCTACCAAAAAGTTGAAAAAGCTTCCATGTGTTCTCATTATTTCCATTTGTGAATTAACTGCTAAAATAGACTTGTTAAACAATAGTGTGGATGTGTCACAGATTGAAAAAATTATTTTGACAAGTCAAGTATTTGATCTCGAAGTAAAAGTGTGGCTCTTGAAACTGAAGAAGATGAATTTTGGAACTCGATGGGGACTGATGCTAAGTCTGATACTAAGTTAAAAGGTAAAAATAAGTAAAAATGAACTTTCCTTAGAAGTGAAACTGAAGGAGGCTAAGTTAAAGTTGAACCTAGCCATAGAAAGAAATGTTGTGATAGAGACGGACCTACTAAAGGTCAAAGAGGACATGAACATGTCTTTGAAGTGGACTGCTTCTTCAAAGTTGTTGAAAGACATGTCCAGTAGCTGGGGTCACGAAAAGAGAGTTCTAGTATATGTCAACAAGATTGATGCCCCACATAATCTTCACAGTAAATATATCTCTATTGCTGATAATTTGTTATGTCTGCATTGTGGTAGAAATGGTCATCTGAAGTGAAGTTGTGATGTTCTCAAGAGAACTCTGAAAAGACAGCAGTCTGATTACTTAGGAAGAAAAAGTGTAAATGAGGGACCAGGTCCTAAGTCAAAATTGAGTAACAAACCCTTGACTAGCTGGACCAGAAAATTTATGATCAGACCTCAATCTCATTACTGAGAACTCAAACTAACATGGGTTCCCAAAACTAACAAGTGATTACATGCAAGAACAGTCTGGAAGAAGCAGTTAGTGCTGGTTTATGGACAGTGGATGCTCAAAGCACATGACTAGAAGGACTAAAAACTTCCTCTCTATAAAAGAAGTTGAAAGTGGCAGTGTTTCATTTGGTGATGGTAAGAAGGGATACATCATGGGTAAAGGGAAGATTGGTAAGTGCTTTGAGAAAGCTATTGAAGATGTGTACTATGTTGAAGGACTGAAGTACAGTCTTCTAGTGTTTCTCAAATCTGTGACAACGACAATGATGTTCCTATCAAACAAGTGAACTTTTACAAACTTTTCTACTGAGAAAGTGATCCTCACAGCAAAAAGGTGCACAAAAATATATGTAGCAGATCTTAGAACTACCAACGAAGATAATGTCAGATGTCTTAAGGTCCAAGATAATTCAAGTGACCTGTGTCATAGGAGACTTGGTCATGTCAACCATTCTCTACTGAATAAGCTAGCTTCCAAGAACCTAGTTCATGGTCTGCCTAAGATAAAGTTCAACAATACTAAAATGTGTGCTGCATGTGCTAAAGGAAAGTAGTCAAGAAGCTTATTCAAATCCAAAAATGAGGTAAGTACCACCAGACCTACTGAGCTTATTCATATTGATCTTTGTGGTCCTGTGAAGGTACAAAGACGCAGTGGAATGAGATATATTATGGTGGTGGTGGATGACTACTCACAATATACTTAGGTGAGGTTCTTGAGATCAAAAGATGAAGCTGCTGAGTTGCTGATCAATCTCATCAAACAGGTACAAAATCAATTTGGAAGCAAAGTTGCAAGGATCAGGTTTGATCATGGTACTGAGTTTAAAAATTCAAGGATGGATGGTTTTTTTTGCTGAGGAAGGAATCCATCATAATTTTTCAGCTCCTAGAACTCCCTAGTAGAATGGATTTGTGGAGAGGAAAAATTGAAAACTGGTAGAAATCGAAAGGACCATGTCGATTAAGTCTGGGATGGCAAAGAATTTCTGGGCTAAAGCTATCAACACTGCATGCTATGTAACGAACAGGTGTCTGATCAGGTCTCTTAAGAAAAAGACTCCCTATGAAGTCTTGTTTGGTAGAAAACCTAGAATCAGTCACCTGAGGGCTTTTGGGTGCAAATTTTTTGTACTCATAAATGGCAAGGAGGAAGCTAGAAAATTTGACTCAAAGAGTGATGTGGGTGTTTTTGTTGGATACTCTACCAATAGCAAGTCTTATAGAGTATTTAACAAAAACACTCTCTGCATTGAGGAAAGTGTACACGTCATCTTTGATGAATCTGGTAATGTGAAAAATCTCTGTGATAAAGAGGACTCAGACCTAGATGAGCTACTTCTACTTCAGAAGGACAACTTGATTAACGATCCTTAAACTGATGCTACTGTACAAGATAATCATGGGGCTGATGATGGTGATGCTGATAGAGAATCTCCAGAGGCACCTGGTACTTCTTCAAGAGATCCTGAGGTAGATGATTCTAATTATGATTCATGGAGTCAGTAAGAAGAAGCTGATTCTGATGCAACAAGAACTTAGGATTAGTCTGCAGTGAGGACCTCCGGATGGAAACATCAATCATCCTATCCCATGGATAATCTAGTCTCTCCTTTGGACTCAAGGATCCAAACCAGGTCCAAGACTAGAAACTTAATCTTGTGGTGCCTTTCTTTCCTCTATTGAACCAAAAAATGTCAAGGAATCTGTTAAGGATGCATATTAGGTAAAATTTATGTAGGAAGAGTTTCTTCAATTTGAGAGAAGCAAAGTGTGGCATCTTTTCCTAGGCCCTCGAACAGAATTATGACAGGGACCAGATGGGCTTTCAGGAACAAGCTAGATGAAAATGGTACAATCATAAGAAACAAATCCAGACTAGTGGTGCAAGGTTTCAATGAGGAAGAAGGCATTGACTATGATGAGACATTTGCTCCAGTTGATAGAATGGAGGCTATCAGGATATTAATTGCCTTTTCCACTTACATGGAGTTTAAATTGTTCCAAATGGATGTAAATAGTACCTTCTTAAATGGGTACCTTATAGAAGAGCTCTTTGTGAAGCAACCACCTGGTTTTGAAAACGTTGAGTTTCCAAACCATGTCACGAAGCTTGAGAAGGCACTGTATGGGCTGAAACAAGGTCCAAGGGCTTGGTATGAAAGGTTATCTGGATTTCTACTTAGTCATGGATACAAAAGTGGTAAAATTGACAACACGTGGTTTTTGAAGACCAGAGGAAAAAATCTACTGATTGTGTAAGTGTATGTTGATAATATCATCTTTGGTGCCAGCACAAACTCACTATGTCAAGAATTTGGGGACCTGATTTGCAGTGAGTTTGAAAGGGGTGTGATGGGTGAACTTAGTTCCTTTCTTGGTTTTGTAGATCAAACAAACTCCAAGTGGTACCTTCATCAATCAAGAAA
>JAPFFP010014998.1:0-16850 GCA_026153255.1 Solanum medicagineum
TCCAACATGGAAATGGGATATGATTAATATGGATTTTGTTACAGGTTTACCTCGTTCATCCCAAAAGTTCGACTCCAAATGGGTGATTGTTGATAGACTCACAAAGTCAGCGCACTTCCTGCTAAGGTGCCTCCTCCTAGGGGCGAAACCTATGTGTACAAAGTATAGGAAGCACCACACAGGTCCTTGCTGGAGAGAATTGGGTGCTTGCTTCGGGTGTAGTGATAAGAATCACAAATTTGTCGACTGTTCCAAGAACCGTCGGAAAGGTCAAGGCCAGGTGGCTCAAGGTGGAAAAGATTAGCTAAGGGCTGCTCAAGGTGTCGCTCCGAGGAACAACAGGCTCTATGGTCTTCACGCGCGTCAGGAAGTTGAAGAGGCTCCAGATGTTGTGACTGTCACGTTAAAAGTCTTTGATTTTGATGCTTAAGTTTTGCTTGATCCGGGTGCAAGCTTGTCTATTGTGACTATTCTATTGGCTATTAAATTTGGTTTGGGACCGAAATTTTGGAGGGATCCTTACTCAGTTTATACTCCCGTGGGTGATTCTGTTGTTGCACATAGAGTCTATGTGGTTGTCTTGTTTCAGTATTGCTCTTAACAGGAGGATTACTAATGATAACCCAAGATGCCAAGGTGATAATATTGGAGGACCCAAGACCAAGTGCCCTACATGTAGGGAAAACCATGGTGGCCCATGTTGGAGGAATTCTAGTGCTTGCTTTGAATGTGGTGAAATGGGTCACCGGGTTACTATTTTTACCCATGCTCAAACCGAAGGTAGAGATGGTTGCGCTCAAGACTAAGGGGATGCTCCTAGGTAAAATAGATTCTATGCCCTTCAAAGAAGGCAAGGAAGGGATAAGGTGCCCGATGATGCTACCGGTAAGTTAGAAATTTTCCTAGATTTTGTTATGCATGCTTTGATGGTTTTGGGAGTTGGTATTTCTTTCTTTATTCCTTTGTTACTAGTAAGAATTTGTTATGGTTCCATGCGGGTTAGGTGTGCTTAAGGTTGATAATTGAGTTGAGGATTGTGAGTCCTTATAGAGTGTAGAGGGACGTTTGTAAGGTTTCATAAGTTTGGGAATGGCCTATGGATAGGAGTATGGTTTGTCCAGTTTGACATGCTTCTAGGTGGATATGATGTATTGGTGACTCTAGTGTTATAGAACTCTTTGAAGTTGTGGATAAGGTTATGGAAAAGTTGGCTTGGAAGGAGGTTTCGGTAAAGATGTTGGATGGATGAGTGGAGAGGTTGATTAATGAGGATGTGGTGTTTGTCAAGTCCCCCTTTGGAAGAGTCGTCTATTCATACGTGTTTCTCGGGGAGCCAATGCGGTCATGGAGAAGGAATATCCGTATCTTTTTCATTCTATTCAACCTTATGATGACATGTCAAGTCCTTTTATTGATTTCAAGTCTCAAGTTCAGCCCTCATATCACTGCATGCATTCATGTTCATGTTAATAAGGTTATAAGAATTTTGATGTACATGTTCAAATTTTCTTGAAAATCATGTTTATGTGCATTGTTGCATTCATGTTTGGGCTAAAGTTTTCACGACTACTTTCCTTGTATACGTTTCTTTGACATTTGAAGATGAATGTTCCCAAGGGGGAGATATTATGACACCCCATAACTCTATGCTCTTATGTATCCATTTTTTCAAGCCTAATTTGGTTAGTTTGGGGGTTTATTAGGTTCATGGGAGGCTCCTAGTACCTAAACGAGTTCAAGGCTTCCCTCTAAGTTGAGTTTTTGGTGTTGTTTCATACAAGGGTCAACTTTACACAAGCATAACTCTTAGCACATTTGGAATTGCGTGGCCCACGACATTTCTAATTGAATCCCTTTGAGTTAACTTTGCAACACACTTGGTTTCACCTCATTCTGAGGTCGGAATGAAGGAGTTATGATCGTTTTCGTGAGGCCCTCCCGTGCAGTGTTGTCACACGGACTGTTTGACAGTCAGTGTGGCCTTTGAAAAACCATTTAGGGTAGCTGATGTTGGTATAGGACATTTGTGGCACTAAGAAAGGTGGCACGACAAGTGTTATGAGCCATGTGGATTACCACTAACCGTTAGGATAGCGACAAGGTGTGCCAAATGGAGTTTGTTGGAAATTGTGGAATATTTGGCTAAGGATGGTGCCACGGGCACTGTTGATGGGCCGTGTAGAGTGGGACGTCCCGTGGCACTTGGACGTGTGGGGGAATGCAAAATTTTTTTTTGTCCAAGTGAGGTGGGACGGACCAGTATAGGGACCGTGTAACGCCACACGGTCCGTGAAGCGGTCCATCAAAGTGACGAGACGTCAATTTTTCCAAGTTTCCCAACTTCCATTTTTTTTACTATGGCACTTTACACGGGCACTCCAGACAACCCGTGGAGTGCCACAGGACCAGTGAAGTCTCCAGTGAGATGACACTTTACCAATTTTTCCATCTGTTCACTAATGGCATTTTCGTAAATGCTAATTATTCTAATGACCTTTTTAGACTTCCAGTGCTATCCTAACCTCCCCAAAAGACCTAAACCCTATTCCAAAGGATAAAAACTCGTTACTCTCATCTCAAATACACTATCAAATCCTCTCAAGAGCCTCCGTATAGCCTCAGTTCAATTTCAAGGGAAGCCAAGAATAAGATTGGATTCCAAGATCATTTCTAAGCCTCCATTCTTGCCAATCTCAATTCCAAGTAACCCTAGACCTAAGGTATGTCGTGTTGAACCATTGGGTCCTTCCACCCATGGTTCCTAAACCCTCTTTTAATTAATATTGCATGATTTAAAGTTGATTTTACATATGGATCTTGTATATTGAGAAATTTACTGCAAAATGAGTTTAGTTCATGAAAGTATGGTTGTTTTAGCATGTTGTGAGCTTCAAATCTTGGATCTAATGTTGGATTTGATGAGGGGTTTTGATGTATATTGCTTGAGGGTGTTGCAAGGTATTGATTGATGATTATATAAAGAATCTACTTGCATGATTTCATCTCTAAATTGCATGGTGTTATACTACCATTTCACGCCCGCTATGTGCTTGATAAAATGTCCGGTTATGGTTTCTTGAGGAATTGAAGGTCCAATGCATGTCTGATGAGCTGAGTGATGTTATTATGATTATATGATGATAAAATATGATTTAAATGTAATGTGTTGATGAGCTAGTTTTATGAAATGCTTAATCCAAAAAGGGACGGGATCCCATAAGGAAGGTCACTTAATCCAAAACGGGACGAGCTCCCGTAAGGAAGGCCACTTAATCCAAAAAGGGATGGGATCTTGTAAGGAAGGTCACTTAATCAGAAAAAGGACAGGATCCCATAAGGAGGGCCACTTAGTCTGAAAAGGCATGGGCCCCGTAAGGAAGGTCACTTAATCTGAGAGAGGGATGGGCTCCCGTAAGGAAGGAGGTTCCAAAAGGTCTTATGTTATGTCGGTTGAGGCTTCTTTATACACTTATATTATGATCTATGTAAGATGAACGATTTGCAAATTATGACTTACTTAAGAGTTGGTTATACATGCCATATTGTCATTATGCTACCTATTGGTTATTATTATGTATTTTGATTATGATGCCTATATCTTGTTGCATTGCATCCCACATACTTACATCCAAATGTACTAACGCATACTCCTACCTATATGATATCACCATGTAGGAACCGAAGTCCCTCTTGAGCATCCTCCTCCAGTTGTACGACTTTGCTCATGCTTGTTGGTGAGTCCTCCATTCTGAGGACGTTACTTATGATCTCTTGCTATGTATGAAGACATTCTATCTTTTGATGATGTTGTGACTATGAATGTGAGCCTGGTTGCTTTGTCTTGGTCCCCGCTCTTATCTTTATGTAGTAGTGTTATTGTTGGACATATGGTATATCTATGTTATGAGTCTTGACTCTATTAACTCTTGTTGATTATGATATGAATGTTGTTCCTTAGTACCAATGTCCCTTGTTTAAGCTTATCATTTATTGTAATTTTAATTGCTTCCGCGACCAAGGATGTGTAATGATATGCTATGAGGCTTGTTTGGGGTTCCTTCGGGTTCCCCATTGTCGGTCACGTCTAGGCCCTAGGCTTGGGTCGTGACAATTACCTCGCCTCTTCCTCAACTATTCCTCTTCCATTTGTTCAATATAGGTCATCAAAAGGGACAAATCCATGTTACTAATCAACATAGCGGACCGACATTCTTCAATTACCAAATTCAAAACACCCATCACAAATTTATTCATTCTGGACCTTGAGTCGGCAACCAAGTGTGGAGAATACTTTGAAAGTTGGTTGAACTTGAGGGCATACTCCCTCACACTCATAGTTCCTTGTTTCAAGTTCATAAACACCACCAATGTAGCTTCCCTAAGCTCAAGAGGGAACAACCGATTAGGAAAAGCCGCCTTGAACTCCTCCCAAATCACCACACTGTTGATTCCCTTCTCCTCCTTCCATTGATTGTACCATATTTGTGCCAGCCCTTTGAGTTGGTAGGCCACCAACTCTACCTTATCTTCCGACCTTACACCCATGATAGCCAATACCTTATTAATCTCATCAATGAACTCTTGAGGGTCCTCATCTACCTTAGACCCATAGAATTCCGGTGGGTTCATCCTCATGAAGTCTCTCACCGGAGATGCCAGAGTAGGAGCATGAAGGACTTGGGCCCCTTGATAGGCTTGATTATCCACAACTTGTGCAAGCAAAGTGAGAGCATCCCGGAGCTCATTATGAGCCGGTTGTTCCTCGGGTGTGCGGGCTCTTCTCCCTCTTGTGTTAGGCATGATTTAGCATAGAAAAGGAAAACTGTTAGGGGGGAAAACCTTACCTTAACTTCTATAGCACAACATAGAGTAAGAAGAAGGGAAACATTTACTAAAACATCTCATAGCATCTTACTCATAGTTGTGATGCACAACACAACCTTGAATAAGACTCTAATCGACGTGATGTACTGGATGCCAAGGACTATTAACAACCTAGTGCTTTTATACCAAGTTTATCAAGACCCAAGCCTAGGGCCTAGACATGACACGGTATATGGGGAACCCAAAAGGACCTCAAGCAAGCCTCTTAACATAGCATTATACATCCTTGTTCGCGGAAGTAATAAAATACAATAAGAGTATGTAAATAGGGATAATTGGGGCTAAGGTGCAACTTTCATATCATAAACATCAAGAGTCGAGAGAGAGTCAAAGCTCATAGCATTATACATAACATGTCCAACAACAAGTCTAACCATAGAACTTAGTGGGGGCCAAGACAAACAACCGGGCTCACCCTCAATATGATCAAATTTTACAATAAAGAAAGAGAGTTATAATACATAACATAAGAACATAGATATTGTCCCCAGAAGGAGGGCTCACCAACTAGCTTGAGAGAAATCGTACTAGTCATGTGGACGATGATGATCAAGTGGGGATCTGGTCCCTACATGGTAATACATATAGGCATAGAGTATGCGTTAGTATATCTGCATGTACTAAGTATGTAGGATGTAATGCAACAAGAGAAAGGCAACACAGTCAAAATGCATAGTGATTAGCAATATATAGCATAATAATAATAATATGGCATGAATAATCAATGCGTAAGTAAAACATGCTTACATATGAGATAATATATGTATAAGAAGAGACAATCATTATAGAACCTGAAGGTTACCAAGGTACAAACCCTTTTGGTTGGTTGGTGGATCGCCGCACCCTACCACCTATGGTGACTGAGGAACTAACCCCTCAACCTGGTTACCAAGGTATGAACCCCTTGATTGGTTGGTAGCTTGTCGCACCCTATCACCCCTGGTGATTGAGGTACTAACCTCTCAACCCGGTTATCAAGGTACAATTCAGTATCAAGGTAAAAACTCCTCGACATGGTTACCCGGGATCTTAGCCCCCCGAGTAAGGCATGGTCACTTTCCAACACTATATAGGAGAATATCATATAATCACATTCCTTTTCATCATCATAAATTCATTCAACTCATAATACATGCATTGGACCTTCAGTTTCTTAGAAATCATAACAGGACATTTTATCAACACTTGGCGGGTGTGTAGGGCTAGTGAAAAATCATGCAATTTAGAGATGAAATCATTCAAGAAAATCCATTATAAAACCATAAATCAATAATTGGTAACACCATCAAGCAACATACATCAAAAGTCTTCATCAAATCCCACAATGGGTCATAGAGTTCATAGCTCAAATCATGGTAAAACAGTCATACTTTCGTAGCCCAAAGACCCAAGCCTAGGGCCTAGACGTGACATGGCATAAGGGGAACCCAAAGGGACCCCAAGCAAGCCTTTTAGAGCATCACTACACATCCTTGGTCGCGGAAGAAACAAACCAAGCATCAAGAGATAAAAGAATGGGGAAACCAAGGCTAAGGGAAAACACTTCCATATCATCATAGTCAAGAGACAAGAGTCAAGAGCATATCGTAGATACATAACATGTCCAACAAACACCTCTAATACATAGATAAGAGCGGGGGCCAAGACAAAGGAACCTGGCTAACCCTTATAGTCAAAATAGACAATAAAGAAGAATGTCTCAATACATAATAGGAGAAATATAGACTAAGGTCCCCGAAGTAGAGGACTCACCAACTAGCTTGAATAGCACCGAACTAGCCACGTGGAGGAGGATGATCAACTTGGGCTCCAGTTCCTGCATGGTGATATCATGTAGGCATAGAGTATGAGTTAGTACATTTAAAAATACTAAGTTTGTAAGATGCAATGTAAACAGGAAATAAGCATTAAAATCAAAATGCATAGCAATAGGCAATAGGCATACTACAACAATATGACATGAATGATCATTGCATAAGTAAGACATGTTTCAGTAACTCATGTTCATATAGAATATCATATGTGTAGAAGAGATCAAGCTAGATTTTCAAAGGTACAACCCTTTGGTAGGTTAGTGATGATGTCACCCCATCATTTAGGTAGATGAGTACGAACCCTCATCTAGGTTGGTGATAATGTCGCCCCATCACCAAGGTGGAGAAGCATAAACCCTTCCCTAGGTTGATGATTTCAAAACCCCATATAAGTTATTGATGATGTTGCCCCATCACCAGATGGAGAAGTATAAACCCTTCCCTAGGCTGCTGAGTAGAAACCCCCATTTAGGTTATCCGGGTTCTTAGTCCCCTCCTGGATTGGGCGTGCTATAATGCAACACTTTATATAAAATTTATCATATACATAATTTTATTTCATCATCATATAGTCATTCATATCATATCTCATACTTTGGACCTTCAATTCCTCAAGGAACCACATCCAAACATTTTATCAAACACTTAGAGGGTGTGTAATGCTAGTGTAAAACCATGAAATATAGAGATGAAATTGTGCAAGAAAATCCATTGTAAAACCATCAATCAATACCTTGCAACACCCTCAAGTAATATACATCAAAACCTCTCATCGATTCTTACAATAGATCAAAGATCTATAGCTCAAAACATGTCAAAAACAGTCACAACGTTACATAGCGTTAACATAGTGTACAGTGAATTTTATAATAATCAAGACCCATTTGTAAATCAACTTTAAATCATGAAATTGAGAAAAAGGAGGTTTTGGTATCATGGGTGAAAGGAACCCATGAAAGAAACCCACTTACCTTAGCTTATATATGAACTTGGTGAAGATAGGAGATGGAGACTTGAAGCTTGAAGAAGAACCTTGAAGAAAAAACTTAACTTAGGATGAGGGCTTGGGACTTGAGTTTAGGGGGTGAAAATATGACTAAGTGTTTGAGTGAGTATTGGGGAATGTTTAGGATGATATGAGAGTGAAATTTGGCTAAGTATAGGTAAAAACACGTTTGGGAACACTTAGGCCAAGATTTGGAAGTCTTGGACTGAACTTAAAAAAACAGTCTCAAATTAACACAGAGGCACGTCACGGAGGCGACGTGAAAACCTCTCTAGAAATCGACATTTAGGAATTTCAAATTTTGATACTGTTGACCTAAAATTGGGGTTAGACCCCTTTTCACCTAATTTTGACCCCCTGAACAAGAATATGAAGTCATATTTTCAAAATGGCAAATGAATTTTGAGATATATGAAATTTAAAATTTTGGGCATTACAAGGCACGTTTTCGGGCACTTTTTGGGGTTGTTTCAATATCTCTCCCTTGGGAATATTCGTCCCTGAATGTAAAAGAGACGTACAATACAAGAATGATCATCACAAACCAACCCCAATTAAAAGGGAACGTTACATTTAAAACACCATTTTAAAAATCTCAACCTAAGTGTAAAATCATTATAACTTGCCAACTAAAACATGAATGCATATGAATGACATAAGGGATGAAACATATGACTTGAAATCACATATGGCACCTAGTGCTAGTACCTTAGGCTTGAGTCGGATGAAATCACAATGTCTTACTTATGCAATGATCATTACATGTCATATTGTTATATTATGCCTATTGCCTATTGTTATGAAATTTTGATTATGATGCCTATCTATTGTTGCCTTGCATCCTACATACTTAGTACATTTCACTGTACTAAATCATAATCTATTCCTACATGATGTTACCATATACGAACTGGTGCCTAAGTTGATCACCCTCCTCCACGTGGCTAGTTTTCGGTGCTATCCAAGCTAGTTGGTGAGTCCTCCACTTTGAGGACTTTGGTCTATGTTTCTTATATTATGTATTGATATATTCTTCTTTATTTTCTATTTTGACTATGAGGGTGAGCCTGGTTACTTTGTCTTGGCCCCACTCTTATCTATGTATTAGAGGTGTTTGTTGGACATGTTATGTATTTATGACATGCACTTGACTCTAGTCTCTTGACTATGATCATATGGAAGTGTTCTCCCTTAGCCCCCGTTTCCCAATTATTTTATCTTTTGATGCTTGATTTATTACTTTCGCGACCAAGGATGTGTAATGATGCTCTAAGAGGCTTGCTTGGGGTCCCTTCGGGTTCCCCTTGTGTTGTGTCACGTCTAGGCCCTAGGATTGGGTCGTGACATCTGAGTAACATTTTCGAGCAGTTTTGGGGTCGTTTCAGACCCATAAGTAAATGAACTTGAAATCCTGCAATTTTAAGTAAAAGGAAGCTTGGGCATCATGGGTGAAAGGAACCCATGAAAGAAACCCACAAGCCTTGACTTTGGAGTATCCTTGAAGAAGATTGGAGATGGAGACTTGAAGCTTGAATGAGAACCTTAAGATCCAGAAGAGTTTTGGGACTTGAAAGTTGGAGTGAAATATTTGTCTAAGTGTTTGAGGGAGTATTGGAGAATGTCTTGTATGATATGAGGGTGAAATATGGCTAAGTATAGGTACTTTCATGCATGGGAACACTTAGGCCCAGGACCCAAAAATCGTGGGCCAAGATAGAGAAACCAGTACATAAAAATACACAGTAGCGTGCCCTTGGCACACCGTGCCAGGGGCGCGGAGTGCTCTCTAGAAATCGCATTTTGAGATTTTCAAGTTTTGATACGGTTGCTTAAAAATAGGGGTTAGATCGCTTTTCCACTCAATTTGACCCCCTAATTAAGACTATGAAGTTTGATTTTCGATATCACGTGCATATTTTGAAATAGATGGAAATTACGATTCTGGGCACTTTCGAGGCACATTTTTGAGCTCTTCTTTGGGTCGTTTCAGTGAGTGATTTTTCATAGTCCCAGGATTATACATAAAAATATCATTGAGAGTGAGATATATGACTTCTTTCTATGAGGGCATTTGCATTGCATTATTAGCATTAGGCTTATCAGTGATTGTGCCTTGTTGATAGTACCTCACTTGTCATAGTTGTGTCGTCACATGCATTAGTTTCTACTGATTTGCCAAATGACTATCTGATTTTATTATTTTTAAAAGTGGTGTGGCTATCTGTGCTTAAGTCTGATATGATGTATGTCATTAGGTTGATGTATGTGTGTTACTATAATACTTATATAGATTGACTTTGTCGCTTGAGTACGAGCAACAATTTTAAGTTGAGGGTTTTGACGTTCTATCAAAATATAGCACTTTTGCGCTTAAAACTTGAAATTTTGTGTGTTCTCAATGCGACATTAATAGGTTTTATGTGTTTTTGTGTTTTATTTGTCGGATTCTAGGGTTGGCATTCATTTTGGGAAGAAAATGTCGAAGTTGCTGATTTTGGTGATGTATAAGATCCTTTACAGGTCATAGAGCATTCTAAGGGTCATGAAAGAGATCTTGTGGACAATTCCAATGAGGGGCTGATTTTTTGAAGTTTGTTTTACGAACATGCAGATGGGTTTTGAATTATTTTATAAGTCGTAGATCATATTTCATGCCCTGAGGATCAAAGAAGAAGGATTTTCTGAAGTTTTATTAGACAAAACTCACTATGGACATAGAACACCTTACGGGTCATAGAGGGGTGTGGTAGATCACAAATCCAGTTTTGCAGCAACAATGTACGAAAGTATGATTATGGGTTGTGGAACACAATACAGCCCATAAAGCTGTTTGTGAGGCGTGTCAACCCAATTATCCTATTTTATTTAGGACTTGTATTTTAAACATTATAAATAGGTTTTTAGGTTATTTTTCTTAAGAAGTTCGACCAGTTGATAAAAAAAATAGTGAGATTGAGTAGAGAAAACATTGGAGAGTTTTGAGAAACACTTATACTTTGATTTGAAATTATAATCTTGTGATTCTCATTGAATCTTGGATTTACTTGTTCTTATTCAATAGTATAAGTGCTCTATATGTTATTTAAATATAAATCTTGCATCTACACAAATCATGAGTAGCTAAATCCACAACTAGGGTTGTAGGAACCATGAAGAACTAACAAGGTACAACCAAATAAGTCATAATTCTTGGAAAGAGTGCATGCATGTATTAATTAGCTCTTTTCATTTTGTATGTTTTCTAGTGAGGACCAACATTGAACCCACCCAATGTTACTGACTAGACCATTTTAGTAATGAATAGGAAAAGAAATTAATTTACAAGATTCGATTGATGTGTTCTCGTCGAATCAATCGAACTGGACCAAGAGGAGGCTATATTCGGACTAATAGGTAAGGTTAGTAAGGTCACACTGTGGAGATGAGCCAAGTCATGTAGTGAAATTCACCTCTCGCCTGTTCGAAAGTGTTTGGTGAACTTAAGTTAATGTCCTGCATGTTTCACACTAGAAAAGAATTAGGTTATCTAGTAATACTACGTTAGGAAATCATGGGGAATGCAATACCCTAATTTTTCTCTATATTGGTTAAACTCTTGTGTTAGCTAGGTTTATTTTCTATTTGTTACTACATATCCTCCCCCTCTTTTGGGGACATAAGTCGGTTAATCACTGAAAGTGCATTAAATGAATTCCCCTAAGTCTATAGTATTCCCTTGGGTTTGACCCTAACCTTGTTTAGTAATTATTTCTTGACAAAGACCATTTTATCCTCAAAAAGGAGGTGTAATTTGGGTGACATCATTGGACGTTGGCATGATTTACTCAATTGTATATAGTAATTGGGTGAGTCCATTTAGTGTGTGCCAAATAAAAGGGCATAGTTGTGGTCCCGAATGTAAAGGGCCAACTAATATCAACACGGCCAGCAACTAGATGGAGAATACACATGGACTAACAAAAGTTAAATGCAACCACAGAGAAGGATCACATTTTACTACCATTCATGAACCAAATGCTATATAGACTTGCCAAAAGGGGGTGGTATTGCTTTCTTAACGGGTACCCCGGATACAATCAAATATCCATTACACCCAAGGATCAAGATAAGACTATCTTTACATGCCTTTACGGTACCTTTGCTTTCAAGAGAATGTCATTTGGGCTATGTAATGCCCCTTCCACATTCCAAAGATGTATGCTATCCATTTTCACCAACATGGTGGACTGAATGGACGTATTTATGAATGATATTTTGGTAGTGCGTGATACCTTTGATCAATGTCTAAGCTATTTTGAAAAAATGTTGCAGAGGTGTGTGAAAACTAACTTGATACTCAACAGGAAAAATGTCACTTCATGGTCAAGGAAGGAACAATGTTGGGTCATATGATCTTGGGAAAAAGGTTGCATGTTGACCAAGCCAAGGTTAACAGAATTGAAAAGCTATCTCCCCCTATTTCAGTCAAGGGAGTAAGACATTTCTTAGGACATGCTGGATTCTATCAAAGATTCATCAAAATATTTCGTGAAAATAGTATGACCCAATTGCAAGTTGTTGGAAAAAGAATCACAATTCATCTTTGATAGTACTTATTTGTAGTAATTTGAAACTCTCAAACAAAAATTAGTTAAAGCTCCAGTGATAATTTCTCTAGATTGGTCAACACCATTTAAGGTGATGTGTAATGCCAGTGGTGTGGCTTTTGGAGCAATGTTGGTTCAAAGAGTTGGGAAACTTTTCATCCAATTTACTACGCCAGCAAGATGTTGAATACGGCCCAAAAGTATTATACAGTTACAAAGCAGGAGCTACTAGATGTAGTGTATGTGTTTGAAAAATTTTGAGCGTATCTCCATGGCACAAGGTTTGTTATTCACACTGATCATGCTACATTTTTCTATCTAATGGCAAAGAAGGATGTGAAGCTAAGGCTTATAAGGTGGGTATTGTTACTACAAGAATTTGACTTTAAGGTACGAGATAGGAGAGGTTGTGAGAATCAGGTGGCTAATCATCCATCTCAGCTTGAATAACCTAATTCTCAGGTTGAAGATGAGAAAATATGTAATAATTTTCCAGACAAAGTAGTGATGAAGCTTTATATTGTTGCAATGCCTTGGTATGTTGATTTTGCAAATTACTTGGTTAGTGATATCATACCAGATTTTGCAAATCCTCACCCGAGGGGGAAGACTTACATGTTGTAAAGACTTACACGTTGTAAAGAAGTACTATTAGGACAAGCCTTATCTTTTCAAATAGTCTGTAGATAACATGATCGGAAGATGTGTCCCTGAATTAACTATGAAGGCTATTTTAGAAGAATGTTGTTTATCCGCAGTAGATGGCCATCATGGAAGAATTCAGACCGCATCTAAGGTATTACAAAGTGGTTATTATTAGACAACATTACATAAGGATGCTTATGAGTTTGCTAAATCCTACTCGAAATGCCAATTGCAAGGCAACATCTCAAGAAGGCATGAGTTTCCACTAACTCTCATGTTAGAGTTGGAATTGTTTGATGCGTAAGGGATGGATTTTATGGGACCTTTTACGAGCTCCTTCGGTAATAGGTATATTCTCCTCGCCATTTCATTATGTATCAAAATATGTCAAAGCTATAGCATTTCCAACAAGAGACGGTAAAGGAGTAGCTTAATGACTAAGGAAAAACATAGTCACTCGTTTTGGCACTCTGAGGGCCATTATCACAAATGGTAGGTCTCACTTCTGCGATAGAATGTTTGGAGCACTACGAACCAAATATGGAGTCAAGCACAGGGTGACAACCCCTTACCATCCTTAGGCAAATGGGCAAGGGGAGGTGTCAAATAGGGAGATTAAAGTTATCCTCACAAAGACCATGAACGAGAATAGGAGTGACTGGGCATATAGCACGGCCTAAGAGGGCCCTAATGGGATATCTCCTTACTAGTGGTGTTTGGGAAAGTATGTTACCTACCTATCGAGTTGGAGCATCGAGCCTTAAGGGCTCCCTAAATCTAAATTTCAATGCCGACGAAGCTCCAGAGGCCAGATTGACTCAACTCCACTTCTTGGATGAACTTTGATGAAAAGCTCATGAGAGCTCTGCTCTTTACAAGGAAAGGATGAAAAAATGGCATGATTGAAAGATCTTGATAGAGAGTTTGTTAAAGGAGATCCCATGATGCTTTACAACTCTAGGATGCATTTGTTTCCTGGAAAACTCAGATCAAGATAGTCGTCTCCTTCAAGGTGACTCTGTTCTTGCTAAAGGTGGAAGTTGAGAATCATGAGGGTGAATGATTTAAGGCAAATAGGCAGAGGCTAACAAAATAGAATGGCAAACCACTTAATGTATGGGTGGTTCATGCCATGAAAATTAGTGATGCTTAGTTGTATTGAAATTGTCATGTCGCGATGTTAACTCAGGCGCTTCTTAGGAGGCATACCTAAGTGAATAGTAAGACTAAAGTAATGTGTTTATTGATGGTTGTAGGTTTGAGTTGAGAAAGGTGAAGTGTGAAGAAAGGCAAGGATGCATGCCTGAAAGGCACATCGCCCCCTGATATTAGCGAACAAAAATTAGACCGCCTATTGGAAAAAATATGATCCGAGAAGTGCTGCTAATTTTGGCGATTCTAAGACCTAATCACCGAACACAGAAGGCGATTCTCAATTAGCCTACCTTTTGGGCCTAAATGTGATTCTCTAGGTGCTATCTAATTAGGCGATCGATTGAACAATTAGTGAATCGCCAAATGGGAACAACAATCTTGAAGTTGAATGCCTTTTGGGAGAACGCTGTAATTTTTGGGAGGGCTCGATGCAGGCTTGGCAGACCGCCGAACATATAAGGCGATGCTTCATCTGACATTCTTTTTTAGATTAATTGAAGAGATAAACACTGCAGAATTAGGCGATGGGACTACTAACAAGGCGTATTGCGGAGAGCATTCGGTGACATCAAGCAAGACTGCCTGATGATGGTCATGCTCCATAAAGAAAGTAGTCACTATCAGTTATTAACCTAATCGAGGTTAGGGTCGAATCCATAGGGAATACAGGGCTTGACTACAAGACTTCGCTACTAATCATTTCTAGTATTTATGACTACAATCTCTAAATGGAGGGGGGGGTTTCTTTTGTGATTCAAAAAAAAAAAACTAAAACAAACACAAACTATATCGCAAGGAAACACTTAATTTTGGGAACAGCTTGGGAATTGTGTTTCCCATGGTTTGTCAACTTGATTACCCTAGATAAATAACTATAATTTGTGAGTTGCATGCAGGTGGTAACTTAGGTTTTTCTAGTCCTCTTGTGAAGGTGAAGATCGAATTTCACCATGGTGCTTGGTCGGCCACCATGGCATGCCAACTATAGTCCCAATCAACCTTCCCTTGGTAAGGTTTGGTTGATTAGATGAGAACACAACAATCGATTTCTGTCGTCTACTTCCCTTTTTCCTATTCATCACTACCTTGGTAGGGATCGTGATAGTAGGCAAGGTTAGGTGTTGGCCACCGCCAAACAATAATAAAAATGAATAGAAATAGATAATACATGCAAGACCCCAATCATAGAAATGCAAGAAAACTAGGTTATTTCAAGTCAACTACCAATGGTCCCCACAACTCCAAGTTGTGGGTGCTTAGCTACTCATGGATAACGCAAAATACACAAGAATGCATATAATAGACATAGTTGAGAGTTTCACTAATAACAAAGAAGGAGATAGGCACCATAAGTTGCAAAACCACAAGCCTGATTGACCAACAATGAGTACAAGGCAAGATTTGTAATTCCCAAAATGGGTCCAAGAGAGAACAATAAACTACCCTAAAAACATAAGAAAGCTTCAAAAATGTAATTTTAAAATGTCTACTGGTCAAACTCTCTAAAAAAAACCTAACTTAAACTATATATAGTATTTACAAAATAACCCTAGTTTACACAGAAAAGACAGCTGACAACTTACAAATTTTGCAGTTACGACTCATAGGAAGACCTAAACTTTGCTCTAAATGAGAGATGGGCCTTTAGAATATGCTTGGCATGGTTTGTAACCCATATTAGCTCAACACCTTCCTCGCAAATCTAGCCTGCTATCCACCTTAATAACTCCGTTTTCTACCCAGATCATTCTTATTAACTACTTTTCTCATATCTGCCATCCTATGGTCTTATTATGCTGTGGAGTGTGGGGATCTGTAATTCGGTCCCAATTTATAGTCTCTGCTAAGATGTTGACTATCTCACCCCTGACCATGATTTCACTCAACCGTGGTGCATCAATGGGCTTCATGAGCCTCAAAACATTTCCACGTACAGTAGCATAATAAGAAGCATAGAATTCCCAGACCAATTAAGGAGAATACTTCCCCAACACTTGTGATGACCATCCTAATCCATGGCGGTCAATGTCAGCTTCTAAACCTGGCATACCTTTCAGCCCTGGGTCTTTCAACCTTGCCTTCTCGTGAAATCTCCGCACCGGCTTCCCTTGACTCTTAAGTTCCAGTCCCTTATCATAGATCTCTTTCATCCAGGGACACACCATCTTGTGTTTTGTGGATCGGCAGAGGAGACGGTGTAAGCAGAATCAATTGGCTGTGGAGAAGTGGTCTCTTTAGGGTGAGTCTGAGACACTTCAAGAGAACCAGAGTCAGAAGTGGAGTCATCATCATCTAACTCTTCTTCTTCATCTTCCTCATCAGATTTGGAGGAGTTATTCACTTCCCTTGGTACTCTGGTTGATTGTGATCATGTCAAATACACGTTAGCCTTAGGGTCAGGGTGGACATTCATTTCTTCAGTTGATTGCTCATCCTCAGATGTGTCATCCCTCAGTTGGTATCCGAGGGATGGGGAAACAACTCTTCACTCTCTTGGAGACATTGTCTCTGCAAAACCATTATAGACAAAAGCCTGAGTATCCTGATGTTTTGTATCAGCATAATAACACATAAAATAATCAAGCAACTAACTGTAAAATATCTTAAGTAAAGAGACTAAACCACGTTCAGGGTTGTAGAAACTAGGTATAGGTATGACTCGTAGGGTTACCTATGAGTCATAGTGTAACACCCCACATTTTATATGTACGAATGCTATTTAAATGAATCATGTTATGGTTTGGTCAAATTTGCTTCAAT
>JAPFFP010015009.1:0-16850 GCA_026153255.1 Solanum medicagineum
TAGACGGATTGTTCAAGTTAGCTTATGGTGAGTCCTCAAGTCCGGGGACAATATCTATCTTCTCTCAAGCTTATGTTCGGACTATGCCTTGTATGTTTGGATTACCTATTGTTATTATCATGAGGTTGAGCCCGGTTGATTGTCTTGGCCCCTGCTCTTATCTATCTAGTAGAGGTGTTTTTTAACACAATATGTATCTATGCTATGAGCTTCGACTGTCTTGCTTCTTGATGTTTATGATATGGAAGTTCACCCTTAGTCTCATTTCCCTTGTTTATGCTTATCTCTTATTGTCGTTCTACTTGCTTCCATGACCAAGCATATGTAATGATATGTTGTGAGGCTTGTTTGAGGTTCCTTCGGGCTCCCTATTCGTCAACCACGTCTAGGTCCTAGGCTTGAGTTGTGACAGTTTGGCCCGAACTGAACCCTCCAAATAGTCTCCTCTGAGATGTCCACTATCTGCCCCCTGACTAAGACTTCTCGCAACCTCAGCCGCTCTATAGGTTTCTTCCCTATAGGAAGATCTCGGTGAATGGTGGCATAGTAGGCTACGTAGAACTCCTGGACTGGATAAGGGGCGTACTCAGTGATATCCACCTTAGTTCATGTATGTCGATCTCAGCATCCAAGGTGCCACCCTATCCAACTCGGAGTCATTCAGCCTCGAATCCTCATGGAATTGTCTAACAGGCTTTCCCTGTCCTTTCGGCTCCAATCCCTTATCATATATTGCTTTCATCCTTGGGATGCCCTATCTTGGGTCAACCGGAGGCTGTGACTCTGCTTCCTCCTGCTCAGCATGTGATGCGTCCTGAGATTCTGTCTCAGTGTGAGTGGGAGCCATCTGCGACGAACTACTGCCGGACCCGTTACTATTGCCTTCCTACTCAGACTGGAACAAACTATCCACTTCCATTAGGGCTTGTGCAGTGCGGGTCCTAGTCTAAGGAACATTTGCCTCGGGGTCAATGGGAACTCTATGGACTTCCACAGATCCCTCAGACTGCTCGATCCTGAAGACTTGTCAACCAACTTCCTTTTGAAAGCTTGGATAGCATGTTCACCTTTTGGAGACATTGTACCTGAAAATCAACCCCATAACACTAAGTGAGCACCATAATGTTTAATCAAGCAGGACTCACACAAGAGAATAGACAAGGAATAACAAAAACCAACAAAAGAAACAAAAAATAAAATTGCATTGAACCAGTTGCAAGTCTGCGAATACGAGGCACAGGTATGACTCATAGGGTGACCTATGAGTCGTAGTCTCGACTCGTACCAAATTCCAGAAACATTTTGAAACACAAGTCATGTCCACGAGACCCCCACTACGATAGTAGGCACTACGTGTTGTAGTTGGGTCTTTTATGGCTAATGTTAAAGAACCATGGGTGACTGTTGCCTCCTATGAGGGACCACTATGACTCGTAGAGTGACCTATAAGTCGTAGGGGGTCCTTATAGCAGAAAACAGAAGGCACCTGTGGTGCCTGTAACATTGCCACACAAACCAACGAATCATGCAAAACAAAAGTAAACAGTATCGAAGCAAGAATTTACACTATCTCAAACACATAATCAATCCCATTAACCAAACATGCCAACCCAAGTCAGGACTTTTCCATCAAAGATATACTCATAATTAAAACCATAGAACAACACTACCTAATCAGATTTGAGAAATACCCACAAATAATTGCTCCCCAACTACGACAAGCATACCAATGTGTGTGGTTTTGATTGGAATAGTAGAAAATGGAGTTGGGAAAGTTTTGGGGGGAGGAAAACAGTTTAAATGAGGGAAATAAGGGGTCAATCGTATATTTGAGCCCTCATATACTCAACCGGGTCGACTTTAAAGTTCTACATTTTGGAGCTACAAAACCCCGACTACGAGTCGTAGGGCTTCCCACAACTCGTAGTTCCTGGTCTCGCAGCAGACCTCAACACTTAGAAAAACCAGAATTCATACCTGGGCACTATGAACCCCACTTACGACTCATAGGGGACCCTACGACTCGTAAGATTGGCTCATAGTGTGTGTGCCAACTTAAAATCCTTAATGTTTCCCTCTGCGATGCATGACTACGAGTCGTAGTGCGCACTACAGCTCGTAAGCCTACTCATAGAGGCTGGTCCAACTGTAATTTTCTTGAAATCTTTAGCTTTCGATTTATACCTGCAAACCAGACCTCAAAATACACCAACTTCCAAAGTAACACAACTAATTCAATGTTTTAAACATCAAAACAAACATCAATCTACTACCTAACAATTCAAACAACCAAAATGAACTTAAAACAATCCAAAAACATAAAAGATACTAGGGTTGCCTCCCAAGAAATGTTTTATTTAACGTTGTGGCTCAACTTTGTCATCATCCATCATAAAAAAATCTTCAATGTCCCAAACTTCACTCTTAAAATCATCTGGATGTTTAATTAATTGGCGGATGTCAAACACAACCTCTGCGTCATTGACCCTGAACTGAAGTTGATCGGAATTCATATCCACCAAGGCTGTCCTGGTGGCCAGAGATGGTCTTCCCAATATAATGGGCACCTCAAAATCAACCTCAGAATCAAGGATCACGAAGTCCACAGGAAAGATGAATTTATCAACTTTTACAAGCACATCAAAAAGTATCCCTTCCGGCTTCTTTATGGTTCAATCTGCCATGAGCAACCGCATTCTTGTGGGAGTAGGAGTACGAAGACCAATCCTTATGAAAATGGAAAGGGTAATCATATTGGTACTTTCTCCTAGGTCACATAATGCCCTTGCAAATTGTACATCACCAATGGTGCAAGGAATAGTAAATGCACCAGAGTCCTCCCTCTTTTGAACTAGGCATTTGGTCATGATGGCACTACATTGTTGGAGCTCTTGCGAAAGATCTTAGCTCAAAGTGCGTTTCTTTGTCACTAGATCCTTCATGTACTTAGCATACCCAGGCACCTTCTCCAAAGATTCTAGAAGGGGAATGTTGATGGACAATTGTTTTAATATCAAAAGGAAGTGTTTGAACTTGTCATCCTCTTCCTTTTTCTTAAGCCTTTGAGGGAAGGGGGAAGGTGATTTTGGGATCATCTTGGCCTTTTCTTGCTCTATCATCTCTTCACTTTGCACTTCCACATTCTCCAACCCTTCTTCCTTAACCATAACTTTACTATCAATACCCTTCTCACAAACTTCATCCTCAACCACTGGTGTAGAGGGATGTATGGTACTTTTACCACTTCTAGTCATGACCGTCATGTAATGCCCATCATTCTTTAGATTTTGAACCATATTGCCTGGTAAAGTGCCCTTTTGGCGTTGGTTCAATTAAGAAGAAACTTGGCCAAATTGTTTCTCTCTATCTTTTATTTTATGCTTGAAATATTCGATTTCATCACTTTCAAGGTCTCATCTCGATGGCCGGCCCTCTTCAACAACTTGTCGAACATCTCCTCAATCCTAGAAGTACTTAATCCGGCATCACGGTTGTGGGGCGGCATATAAGGACCATTTCTATAGTCATATCTTCTACCCCATTCGGCATCCAGCACTCTCTCCCTTTCATAATAACCACCTTGATTGTCTCTGTATGCACCATCATGGTTATAGTTCTGACCTTGATTTTCGGAACCTTGCCTTAAGTAGTCCGTGTTGGACCCTTGGGGATTGGTTCGTACACCCGTCGATTGGTTACTCACAAAGCAAACATCTTTATCAAAGAATGGTTCATCATACACGGGTGCCTTAGGAGGTTGGTGTGTCAACGCTTGAACACTCGCTTGATTTTGCTTAAGAGCAAGTCCATGCTTGTGCGAAGTTAGGCAATTTGTTGTATGATCTCCTCATTGATTTTAACTTGCTTATTGTTGGTGTTTACCGCACAAGAAGTCTTCATAGCACCTCTCTCTTTGACCCCATGCTCTATTGGTTTTAACCACTTGCTCCATCTTTTCGGCGATCAATGGAAAAGGTTGATCAAGAAACATGCCTCCCATGATTGTGTCATCACAAGCTTGACCATTCTCGTCAAGCGCCCGATAGAAAATCTCAACCAAGGCATCATCAACAATCTTATAATCTGGAACCATTTGCAAACACTTGGTGAACCTCTCCCATGTGGTACTAATAGAGTCACCGGGCAATTGCTCAAAATTGTTTATTTGGTCTTCGAGCTTAAGCATCTTTGACCTTGGAAAGTACCTTTCTAGAAGAACTCTCTGAAGCTCTGCCCAGGTTGTTATTGTACCTTGGGAAAGCTCAGATAACCACACAGCTGCATTACCAGTTAGTGACAATGGAAACACTTGCAAACCAACTGTATCCAAAGAAAGATTTTGTGTCCCCATGATACTTTTGGAGACAAAGACGACATTATTGAGATGACGATAGGGATCCTCTGAAGGTAACCCTGTGAATAAACCACGATTTTGGAGCATTTGGAGTAATCCACTCGACACCGTGAACTTAGTGTCTACCGGTAATGGTGGCAACACTATAGCACCAATAACGTCTATGGCCATAGGGTTCAAGCGATATTGATTCCAACCATAAGAATTTTAGTTGAAATCCCTAAGTTTTGGCCTATTATCCCTTGGTGGTGGATTCTCCTCTCTTCCCATATCATCATCATTAACATTCATTTCTTCCTGAACCGTGATATCCTCATTCACATGAGCCATTGTTCTAGGGATTCCTTGTATTGGGCATACAACCTAATATACCCAGGAAATAAGACTAAACAACAAAAACAAAAATAAAAGTAAAATACAAGAGAATCGAGAATTTAATACTTGAATTAACCACTAGTGAAATCAAGTCAAGAACCTAGCTATATCCCCCGGCAACGGCGCCATAATTTTTTATGTTCACGCTCCAACAGTAAAGTGGTCGCAGTCAATTATAAACCTAATCAGAGGATAGGGTCGAATCCATAGTGAACACAGGACTTGACTATATTGATCCACTAACAATCATTTCAAGCATCGATTACTATATTTTCTAAAATAGGGGGGTTTGTGATTCAAAATTAATAACAAAAATAAACACTATGTTATTTATGTAAGAAGGCAATCAAATTTAGGGACAAGTTGGGAATTGTGTTCCCCATGATTCGTTGACTCAACTACCCTAGACAACATGACTCTAATTAGGAATTCACATGCAAGACGGTAACTTAGGTTCGTCCATCCCTCTTGTGAATGTGAAGGTCGACTTTCACCATGGCGCTTGGTCGGCAACCATGGTGTGCCTACTAATCATTACCCATTGTCCCAGTAAACCTCCCCTTGGTTTGCTTGGTTGATTATAGGATGACACATCAATCGAATCCTGTCATTTACTTCCCTTTTTCTATTCGCCACTACCTTGGACGGGATCGTGAGAGTAGGCGGGGTTTGGTGTTGGCCACCACCAAACCACAATCAAAGCGAAAAGAAATAAACAATACATGCAAAACCCCTTCCCTAACAAAGAAATGCACAAAGTTTAGGTTATTTCAAGTCAACTACTCATGGTTCCCACAACCCCAAGTTATGGGTGCTTTGCTACTCATGGCTAAGGCAAAATCAATAACAATAAATATGAGAGACATAGTTGAGCGATTACTCAAAACAGTGAAGAACAAATACACCTTCATGTTGAAAACCACAAGCTTGGATTAATGGAAAATGAGTACAATGAGATTTTCCAATCCTTAAAGTGGGTCTTCAAATAAAAAATGAAAATCTACACTAAACCCTAGAAAGTGCTCTTAGAATATTCAAGAGAGAATATTTAAAGTTGTGGAATCTAAAAATGTTCACAGTCCTCAACTCAAACCCTAATATTAACTATTTATACTATTTACAAAAACACCCTAAACATTAAATAGAAAATACAGCTGGCAGCAATCACGTCTCGCAGATACAACTCGTAAGGTGACCTACGAGTCGTAATCGGGCTTTTGAAGTCAGCACTTGGCACTTTGGACTTGACTGTTATGACTCATTGTTATGAGTCATGGTTTGCTCTACGACTTGTAGTGTCTTCTCGTAGTCCTGAGTTGCAGTTCTTGGTCTAAACTTTTGGCACACTATTTCTTGTTACGAAAGCACATCCTATGAGTCGTAGTGAGACTTACGACTCATAGATTAGCCTCATATGACTTATCTTCACTTTGAAATTTCTTAATTTTGCTCATTATTTCTTACTACGAGGGCATCCTATGACTCATAGCATGAGCTACGACTCGTAGGGCGGCTCGTATGTCCTGTGCTTCAGAAAAATCTGCAATTTTCTCCCAAAATCATGCCAACCTGTATTTTCTGCAATAACAATTCAAAAACACATAAAAACCATAAAAAGTCTCATTAAGAACTTGCAAAATCCCTTGTTTTAGGCATCAAATGTGTTGTATTTTGACAAAAAGTCTATCAACAACTACCCATATGAAATCAAACTTTTGAAATGAGCGAGGTAACCCAGTAAACAAAATCCATGTTGATCATTTCCCACTTCCAAATTGGAAGTTATATATGTTGCATATAACATCCCGACCTTTGGTGTTCTACTTTAACTTGTTGACAATTTGGACATTGAGCGACGAATTCAGCAATGTCCTTCTTCATCTCCCCCACCAATATACTTCGTTCAAGTAGTAATACATTTTGGTTGAGCCCGGATGGACCGAATTTCTTGAATGATGTGCTTCCATCATAATTCTTTCTTTTAGCCAATCTACATTGGGTATGCACAATCTATTTTGACACTGAAGTACTCCCTCTTGCATGAGTTCAAGTTCCTTCGTCATACCTTGTTGTACATTCTCCTTAAGTCATAATAGAATGGGATCTGTGTACTATTTCTCTTTCACTTCCAACATCAATGAGAATTCATCTGCATTTTGCACAATAACTCCTTCATCTGGATATTCACGAAATCCTACGGTAGCTAATTGATATATATCTTGTCTGATTGCAGACTGCTCAAAAGTTCTTGCCATTGTTTTACGGTTTAAAGCAACCATCACCTACATTTGCCTTTCCATGGTGATACAAAATATCAATGTCGTCATCTTTTAATAACTCAAGCCACCTTCGTTGTCTTAGATTCAGGTCCTTTTGCTTAAAGAGGTATTGTAGACTCTTGTGATCAGTATATATTTCAACATGAACTCCATACAAATAGTGGCTCCATATCTTCAGGGCAAATATAACTGTTGCTAGCTCCAAATCATAGGTCAGATAGTTTTTCTCATGTGGACATAACTACCTTGAGGCATAAGCTATTACTTTACCATGCTACATCAAGACACATCCTAGGCCTATTCTCGAAGAATCACAATACACTACATAACCTTTTGTTCCTTCAGGAAGTACTTATACAGGTGCAGTCATCAACTTATTTTTCAACTCTTGGAAGCTTCTTTCACATGAATCACTTCATTGGAACTTAGATGCCTTATGTGTTAGCTCGATTAATGGCGCAGAAATAGAAGAAAAATCCTTCAACAAACCTCCTATAATAACCTGCTAGCCTAAGGAAACTACGAACCCCATAAGTGTTGTAGGTCTTGGACAGTTTTTCATAGCTTCTATCTTTTGGGTATCAACCTTTACTCCTTCATGAGATACAATGTGCCCCAGGAATGCCACCGATATTAACCAAAACTCGCACTTAGAAAACTTTGTATATAACTTATGATCATGAAGAATTTGTAACACTTGTCGTAAGTGATTTGCATGATCTCCTTCTAGTCTTGAATACACCAAAAAGTTGTCTATAAATACTATCATGAACACATAGAAAAATGGCTTAAACACCCTATTCATCAAATCCACAACAACAGTTGGGGCATTTGTTAGGCCAAATGACATAACTAAGAACTCAAAATGACCATACCATGTTCAAAAAGTTGTCTCGGGTATATCTAAATTTCTGACTCTCCCTTGGTGATAACTCGACCTTAAGTCAATCATTGAGAAACACTTAGCATCCTATAACTGATCAAATAAATCATCAATTCTAGGGTAGGGATATTTGTTCTTTATTGTCACCTTATTTAATTGTTGATAGTCAATGCACATTCGTAATGAGCAATCTTCTTACGTATAAATAAAACTGGCGCTCCCCAAGGGGACATACTAGGTCACATAAATCCCTTCTCTAGCAAATCTTTTAATTGGTCCTTTAACACCCATAATTCTGTCAGATCCATTCTATATGTGTGAATGGATATAGGTTATGTATCTGGGAGAACATTAATAGCAAACTCAACTTCTCGTTCGGGAGGCAAACCTGGAAGGTCTTCAAGAAATACATCTGGAAATTCATTCACCACCAGAATCGATTGAAGGGTTGGGGGATCTGCATCTATATCCATCACCCTCACTAAATGGCATATGTAACCTTTAGACATCATCTTCTTTGCCTTAAAATAGGAAATAAACCAACCTCTTGGTGTCCTAATATTACCTTTCCATTCAAGGACTGCCTCCTTTGGAAAATGGAACTGCACCAACTTAGTTCGCCAATCCACCATGGCATAATAAGAAGCCAACCAATCCATACCCATCATAACGTCAAAATCTACCATTTCTAGCTCAACATGGTTAGCTAATGTGTCACAATCACAAATAGTTACTACGAAATTACAATAGACCCTTCTAGCTGTAATGGACTCACCAATTGGTGTAGACACTTCAAATAGTTTAATCAATAATTCGGGTACTCTTTGAAACTTCCCAACAATTAATAGAGTAATATATGATAAAGGATCTTGGGTCAGTTAATGCATATTAATAACTGAAAATATGGACAATGTACATGTAACCACATCTGGGGAAGCCTCCAAATTTTGCTGATCACCTAGAGCATACATTCGATTTTGAGCTCTGCTAGAACTAGTTGCCCCTGTAAAATCCCTACCACAACTTGCAAATAATTATGGACCCCTACCAAATGAAGGCACTTGTGATGATGATGCAGCAACTGATCCAGTAGGTGTGGTCATACCACCCGTATCCTGTTGAGGGCAATTTCTCATCATATGACCGGGTGTACCACACCAAAAAGAAACATCCATCGCAAATCAGCATGCACCTAGATGAGTCCTCTTGCATTGCTTACAAGGTCATCAAGGAGGTCTTGGTTGGCTCATACATCCTTGCTCTTAGTGCTCCATTGTTCTTGAACCTTGGATTTCACCTTGTTGCCCAAATTGATTTCCCCTAGACCCTTGATATCAAGGTGGAGCACTAGCTGTAGAGTAGGAAAATGATGGCCTGGGTGGTCTATTAGAAAATCGAGTCCTAAACTCACCTTAAGATGGTGTAAATTGCCCCGTCGATCTATCTCTTTTGGACTATGCTTTTTCCGACTCTTATATCCTTATTCTTTAACTTTGATCCTCTAATGTTTGTGCAAAAGCTTCCATCCTCGCTATATCCATGTCTTTATTCAAGGATGTAATGGTGCAATCTCTAACCAGGTAGGGATCTAATCTATCCACGTATCTATGAACTCGATCCTTCATAATAGCAGCCATATTAGGAGCATACCTGGCCAAGGAATTAAATTGAAGACTAAACTCTCTCATGCTCAGACCTCCTTGGTGAAGATTTAAGAATTGATTTGCACGGTCATCTCGAATCTCCAAAGGCAGATAGTGGTGAATAAATGCCTTTTTGAACTCTTTTGAAACAACTGGAGGTACATCTGTACCTTTAGATTGCTTTCAAGTTTCATACCACAATACAGCCACCCTTTTTTAATCTATATATTGCTAGCTCAATAGCTTCTATACTGCTTACATGCATAAACTCCAAGGTGCATTAGATTTGGTCAACAAAGTCCTGTGGATCTTCTTTAGGATTTGACTTAGTGAATGAAGGAGGGTCCAAAATAAGGAAAGCCACGTATTTATGTGCTAGTTGCCCTATCTGCACCACCAGTACTTACAACTGGACCTTCTTGCCTTTGACCTAGACCTGTAACTATACAAGTCAATAATTTGACCGAATTCCTTAAATCTTGCTCAGTAGCGTTAACAGGAGGCTCTGGAGGTACTGCTTCCCTCCTTAGCTCTTCTGGAGGTGGAGGAGTCGGGGAACTCTGTGATAAGGACTCATATGGAATTTCACTTTGATTAGGTCTAACTCGTGATTGTGTGACACCCCGTAACATTATGCTTTTGTATATACATGTTTCAAGCCTCATTTGGTTAGTTTAAGGGTGTGTTAGGTTCATGGGAGACTCCGAGTACCTAAACGAGTTCAAGGCTTCCCTAAACGTTGAGTTTTGAGTGATGGTTCATGCAAGGGAAACTTTAAACTAGCATAACTTTTAGCATATTTGGAACTAGGTGGATCACCACATGTCAAATAAAATCGCTTTGAGTTAGCTTCACAAAGCACTTGGTTTGACCTCATTCTGAGGTCGAATGAAGGAGTTATGATTGTTTCCGTGAGGCTCTCCCATGCAGTGTTGTCACACGGGCAGCTTGACAGCCAATATGCCCTTGGACAGGCCATCTGGGTCACTTGGAATTGGAAAGGGCCATTTTTGGCCTAAGGGAGGCGACACGGCCAGTGGCACGGGCCATGTGGCTTGAGACTGACCGTATGGAGGGATCACAAGGTTTGTCAAGGAGGCTTGTTGGGCATGGGAAAAACCTGTGGCCAAGGGCGGTGACACGAGAACCCTTGATGGGCCGTTTGAAGGGGGACGGCTCATGTGGCCTGGGAGTGAGATGGCCTGGCCTTATTTATGCAGCCAAGTATGGTGCAACAGACCATCAAACAGACCGTGAAGCATCACACAGCCCATGAGGTGATCTGTCAAAGTGACGAGACGTCAATTATTCTAAGTGTCCCAACTTCTTCTTTTTTTCACTAAGGCACTTCACACGACCTGTGGAGTACCACATGGCTAGTCAAGTCTCCAGTGAGATGACACGTTGCCAATTTTTCCATCCGTTCAATTATGGAGACTTTGTAAATTTTAATTACTCTAAGGCCCTTTTTAGACTTCCAATGCTATCTTAACCTTCCTAAAAGACCTAAACAATATTCCAAGGGATAAAACTCATTACTCTCATCTCAAATACACTTTCAATTCTCTCAAAAGCCTCCATCAATCCCCATTTCAATTTCAAGGAAACCCAAGAACAAGATTGGATTCAAAGATCATTTCCAAGCCTCCATTCTTCCAATCTCAATTCCAAGCAACTCTAGACCTAAGGTATGTGGGTTTCTTTTATGGGTTCCTTTCACCCATGATACCCAACCCTCCTTTTACTCAAATTTCATGATTTAAAGTTGATTTACAAATGGGTCTTGATTATTATGAAATTCAATGCACACTATGTTAAAGCTATGTGAAATTGTGATTGTTTGCTATGTTTTCACCTATAAATCCTTGACCTATTGTAAGATTTGAAGAGGGGTTTTGATGTATGTTTCTAGAGGGTATTGCAAGGTGTTGATTTATAGTTTTATAATAGATTTTCTTGCATGATTTCATCTCTATATTTCATGGTTTTATACTAGCAGTACACACCCTCTAAGTGTTTGATAAAATGTTCGGATGTGGTTTCTTGAGGAGTTGAAGGTACAAAGCATGAGGTATGATATGATTAACTATATGATGATGAAATGAGCTTATGTACATGATATACTCTATATAAAAGTGTAGTATTAGATCATGCCGAATCCGAGGGGTCAAAGAACCCGGATAATCGAGATGGGGGTTTGTACTCATCAACCGAGGGAAGGGTTCATACTTCTCCACCTAGGTGATGGGGCGACATTATCACTAATCGAGATAGGGGTTTGTATTCATCAACCGAGGGAATGGTTTGTACTTCTCCACCTAGGTGATGGGGCGGCATTATCACTAACCGAGTGAAGGGTTAGTACTTCACCACCTAAGTAATGGGGCGGCATCATCACTAACCTACCAAAGGGTTTGTTCTTTGAAAGTCTAGCTTGGTCTATTTTACACATGTGATATCCTATATGAGCATGAGTTACTTAAGCATGTTTTACTTAAGCATTGATCATTCATTTCATATTGTATATTATGTGTATTGCTTAATATTATGCATTTTGAATATGATGCCTATCTATTGTTGCATTGCATCCTACATACTTACTACATTCAAACGTACTAACGCACACTCTATGCCTACATGATGTCACCATGTAGGAACCGATGCCTAAGTTGATCATCCTCCTCCACAGGGCTAGTTCAGTGCTACTCAAGTTAGTTGGTGAGTCCTCCATTTTGGGGACCTAGTCTACGTTTCTTCTATTATGTATTGAGACATTCATTTTTATTGTTTATTTTGACTATGAAGGTGAGCCAGGTTACTCTGTATTGGCCCCCACTATTATCTATGTATTAGAGGTGTTTGTTGGACATGTTATGTATCTATGATATAAGTTTAACTCTTGTCTTTGACCATGATATTGTGTAAGATTTTCCCTTAGCCCCGGTTTCCCCATTCTTATCTTTGATGCTTGATTTATTACTTCCGTGACCAAGGATTTGTAAGGATGCTTTATGAGGCTTGCTTGAGGTCCCTTCAGGTTCCCCTTGCGTCGTGTCACGTCTAGGCCCTAGGCTTGGGTCTTGACAGATTGTTTGGTCCCTTCTCCAAGATCTATCTGCTTATCTATACTTCCTCTTATGATAGGAATCTTTTGCTATATTTAAAAGAAAAAATTTAAGGGTTAGATATCGTCCACCTATGATAATTGCTCTATGGCACGATCTAGGAAATGAAATAAAAGAGGCAACTCCTAAATGTCCTGCAGCCTCATGCTTATAGATGTAGTGCACAACACACCCATAAGAAAGACCCTACATAGACATGACTTTGTAGAATCCCTACGATGACCTACTCTGATACCATTTTTGTCATGCCTCTAAACCTATAAAGACGGACAGGCGCTCGATGCCCTCAAAGCCCGAGAGAACCAACATACAACCTGTGCTTACTAAGCATATGATTATGACAACTACACATCGGTGAAAGTTTATTCAAACTATAGAGATAAGAGATCCAAGTAGGTAACACCAAAACTTATGTACCAGACTTGGCCATTGAGGCCTCAACTATCTAGAGACAAGATACAACTGAACTATATACAATAAGTCTACAAAGCCTCTATAAGATAACATAGGTTGGGATAGGCCTCTTACTTTGAACTATTATACAATACCGGAATGCATATACTAACTACTCAATAAAGCCCCGGATCAACTTGGAGCTCACCAAAACTAGGTGTGTGTCGGGTGCACCTACACTGGAGGTCTACTCGCTAAAGTGTCTATACCTGCAGCATGAATTGCAGTATCCCCCAAAAGGGATGTCAATATGAAATAATGTACTAAATATGTAAGGCAATAGCATACGTAAAATGAGAAGTCAAGAGAAATCAAGTAGCAAGATATAAATGCACAACTCATAGTAAAAGACCACCTTTGTTATACTTGTGGAACCACGTAAATTACATTATTTTCTTTAACTTTCAGTGCATTAGAATTCCTTTAGATGTGTAATATGAATGGCCAGCTGATCAGTGGTAAAAGAAAAGGACCCATGCTATGCATTTTAACCCCTGGGATGTTGTCCTCATAGCTATACAAGTTGGGATTGACCCATGCTAGGCTTTCGCCCCTGGGCTGTCACCCTCATAAACCAAGTGAGATCGACCCATGCTAGGCTCTTACCCCTTGGCTACCACCCATGCTATGGACAGTACTCAAGTTATTCCTTAATACTTTGAGATTGTTACTTTGGTGGTCGTGATAATTTTGAAGATTCTGGCCCATGTATCCACAGTTTAAGATATGATAGCGGTCCCTTAAGGTAGTACAACAATCCAAGAATAGAAATGTAACATTAATGTGCAATATAGGAGTATAATTACACAGTTGTCTTCAGGAATGAAAGTAGACTCATCATGCTAGTGCTTCGAAGAAAAAGTTACAAGTTTACTAATAAATAACACTGCCAATATTGGAACAATGCTTGAGGAGCTTATTGGTTGATAGTGACACCGGTGTTAGATTTCATGCCAAAGAATATGAATTTGGATAGCCTTACATACCTTGTTGTACGACTTTGTTATCACCTCGAAGTAGCCTCGTTTCTTCCCAAATATTTACCTATAATAGAGTGGGTGATAAGATGAGTATTATAGCTCATAAACACGTGTTGGGAGTCTAACCTTACCCAAAATAATATTCAGGCAGCAAATTCGTAATTACCAACCTAAGGATGTTCTTTAAACCCTTCATCCTCTAATTGCATTTGGGTAATACATATTCTTGTATAAATAGTGTACCTCAGCTTGTTTTTAGTTCCATCATATGCTTACAACAGTTCACAAGGTACAACACATAACAACTCCACACAACACATAATTAAGCAATGTAACATTACACCCTTTTTTCTGTATTTCAGCACCAACAATCCACACCCTTTCCCAATATTAACCAAACTGTTTTCAATATATTTACACACCCAAACTGTCCCAAAACATTCCAATGTACATGGAGGACGTGATACCATAGTTCCCGATCATCCTCCAACGAGTTCTTACCAAACTTACGCTTAAAATATTGTACTTACCTTATGTTGAAGGAAAATAAAGATGTGGCAGTAACATACTTCAATTCGTATAACTTGTCCTTTTTAACTCAATTTCTTCAAGAACTTCAATTTCTCTTCACACTAAAACCAAACAAGAAGCCAAAAGTCTCTTAACCGACAAAAATGAGCAACAACTTGGGAGAACTTTCTGCCCTATACTTTTATTTAAGCATAAGTAACATGTTTTCGTTGTCTTTCATGATAGAATAAAGCTAAATCTATAGGTTCTTGCACTCACCTTAGCCTGCAATAAGAAGGGCCTTCTCAAGAACCCTAAAGGAACTTTAAGGCTTCTATTCCTTAGCCCTTGAGAGAGAAGAGAGTGCTAGAGTTTAATCCTTATTTCCAGCTAAATTTATCTTTTTATGAGCTTTTTGTTTGCCCTTAAAATAATCCCTTAACCTGCTCATTTTGCTTCAATCTCAACCACTAAATGGCTAAGGAGGTGATGCAGCTGCTTATTTATGTCAAGCTACTCAGAAAGGTCAAAGTAGGTGACACACCTACTTGTTTTATCCTTTGTTGGGATAATTACTTGGGCCTTGGCAGATTTTGAAGGTGGGCTTCCTCATTTTCATTTTACTTTTCTTACTTAGTTTGGGCCTCAAGTGAGTCCATTAACATAGGCTTAAATCTAACCCATTATCCTTGGACACCTTAACTAGATCCATATAGCTCAAGTAGGTGGTGCACCTAGTAGTTTAATTAAGTCGAGCAAGCAGCCCATTTGCCTTATTCTATTTTGTTTTAAACATCACTTCCTCTTGTTGTAACTGAGTACTTTACCTTAATCGTTAAATTCAACACCTTACTATCTCGAGGATAAATACTTTCATTGAGTTTGACTTGGAACACGTCAAGGCGTCATAACACTTTCTATCAAATTCAAATCACCACTACTCTAATATGGAACTTGGTTCATTACCTATACAATAAAAACATGTAAAGAGTCATCTGGATAGAACTAGCCTATGAATAACCTGGAGTGTTACAACCAGTCACCCTTAACATAGGCTTTTAGCCTATATTGAAGTACACGATATCTCTCCTCTGAACCAGGGCCACTTTTGTTAGGCACCCTCAACTTAGGCTTTTTGCCTCAGTAAAGGTTCAAAATATTCAAGGAAAGACTAGGGCCAATTTAAAAGTTTTCATTAGACAAGGCTGGGCCAATCAGGTGTTTAGAAATAATTGGTACATATAAGGCTCAAATATTTGGAATAAGGGATAAATCATCATTTGGTTGGTTATTTTTAGGCTAAAGTGGACTAATTAAAGAACAAAGGCCTAAAATTCTTTCCTAATCCATTTAATCGATAATCTAACTTAAAGTAACATGGCAAATTCTGAATTAGTACAAAATACATGAATCTAGAAAATATCTCACGTTCATATGCATACATTATCAACAAAAGACTCACAGATCATGCTTTCTATCTCAATCTACCCTCACATATCAGAATAGATATTGCAAAACACCTAAATATGCATGGTGTCCATCTAGCTACTAAAAAAAATTTTTGGTGGATAACATTTTTCAAACAAAACACAAAAACATGGTATATGCATCAAGTATTAGTACTATATACTACACGTATAATCTAAACATCCTAAACATGTCGGTTCAATAAAAATTAAACATCTAAGAGGAAAAACAACACAGGCAAGAAAACCTCTTGATCAAAAATTGGGGTAGTTATGGACCATAAGCTACTCATACTTCACTGAGGTCCATATATACCCACACCCCATTGAAAAAGATGTGCATTATCCCCAATGCACAAAAATAAGCAAAATAAACACACAAAGGGGTCAAAACTCATACCTGGACGCCTAAGCATCGGTCTTTAGCTAAGTTTGTCCATCCCCCTCCTGCGGGATAGTCTTCTCGGCAATAGTACTGTGCTTGAAAGGGCCAATACCCCTCAACCTATTATATTCATGAGCTAGCCGCTTCTCCTCATCATTTCTCGATCTCCTCGCGACAAGCTCGAACTTCTCATCCTTTGAGAGCTTTACAAGTATATTTTTCTCCTCTAGCTCCTCATCCATGCAAGGTCACTTCTCGATGGAAGTCTCTATAGGCTCCTCAGAGTCAAATAAATCCAACATCGGCACCGGAGAAGTCATCTCTGGTAGTGTGACTGGTTCTGCTAGTACAACAACAACAACAACATACCCAGTAAAATCCCACAAGTGGGGTCTGG
>JAPFFP010015020.1:0-39816 GCA_026153255.1 Solanum medicagineum
GGCGAGACCGTGTTATGTCATGTATAAGCTTTTATTAGGCGGCAGGACCGCAGCGGAGACCTTGTCGGCCCGCACTTGTGTTTTTGTGTTATTGGACTCATATCTAAACTGTTGCCTGGGTAGCCGCTGAGTTTCCTTGCAGGTGTGGTTAGTCAGTAAAACAAAGAAAACTCTGCCGAAATTTCAGTAGATTTTCTCGGTTGGGCAAATCAGGCAATGCAGGTTATTATGTGTATAGGTGCTCCTATCGGGCACTGATCACGACCCTAGGTTGGGGTGTGACAAGACCAAATTGAATATTTTAAGAACTTCAGCAACTACATTTTTTTAAAAGAAACTTCTATAAGTTTTAAAAATAAAATTAAAAAACATTTGCATCTTTTCAAAAGCAAATCAAACTAAACTCTTCAACTTCTTTCTCTTCTCTTAGGAACCCATTTCTTCTTCTTCTTCTTCACGATTTAGGAGCAAAACTTTTTTTAGGGTTTTCTTGTTCTTGTTCGACATCGTTGATCTTCTCCATTTTTTGCATTGTCATCATCTTCCTTTAAGCTAAAAACTTTTGTTTATTTTTCCACTGTTGTGGTTTTGTTTTTTGTTGTATAAATGATTATTTAGGTTTAGGAAGATGAAAAAGTATGTATTTTGTTATTACATACTCTAATTTCTACTTGGTGTTATTTGATTTGTTGTTGTACTCTTTAAAGATGAAATTTTTGGGTATAGGTGTTGTTGTTTCTGTAGTCATTTTGAGAAAAATGCTTTGTTGGTTGGTTGATTTTGGGTATGGGTGATCACGCCCAAGTTACACCTCCTTTTTAGAGGATAAAGTGATCGTTATCAAAACATAAAACCTAACCTAGGTTAGGGTCGAACTCACACGGAATACGTAGACTCATGAGAATTCACAAATAAGCAATCCAATTATTAACCAACTTAATTCCCCTACAAAAACAATAATAGAGAGCAACTAGGATATTGTGTTCCCTATGATTCACCAACTTAGTATCACCAGAAAACCCAATTCTTGCCTAGAATATAGCATGCAGGATGGTAATTTAAGCTCACCAAGCCCTTTGGTCAAAGGTGAGAGGTGAATTTCACTATGTGACTTGGCCCATCTCCATAGTATGCAATACTAACCATTACCTATAAGTCCCAGTCAACCTCCCCTTGGCCCAGTTCGGTTGGTTAGACGACAACACATCATCGAACTCTATTAATCAATTTCCTCTCCTATTCATTGCTACGTTGGTCCAGTAAGTAACACTAGGCAAGTAATAATGTTGGCCACCACTAGAAAATATGAAAAACAAAGAGAATTAATTATTACATACATATACTCATTCAAAGAATTGTAAATTATTCAGGTTTACTTTGTTAGATCTTCATGGTTTCCATAACCTTAGTTGTGAATTTAGCTTCTCATGCTATGAGTGGATGAAGAAATTATGAATTAATAAGACATAAATAATCACTTATCCAATTGAATCCTAAAAGTACTAAATAATGATGTCATCACTTTGTACAATAACCTAAAAGTACTATTTATAGTAATTACAATTATGGCCTAAAAAATAGAAAAACTAGTGGCGGACTCCACGAAAGCTCTCTATTACTCGTAATGTGATTTACAGTCATAGTCAGGGTCTCATAATCAACTTCTGGGATCTTGGACTGCTCTTCTATGACTTCCTTTACGAGTCATAGACTGATTCACGACTCATATTACTCCCTCGTATACTTCAACTGCATCACATTGTCCTTCACTAGAAATCTTCACAAAATCGATCTATACGACATGTAGAATACTCTATGACTCGTATAGAGGTCTTGTATACCTGGTCTTCAGATATAATCTTGCAATGGAATTTGTCACGAAAATACCTCTATGACTCGTAAAGGATCTCATATATCACCAAAAACCAGAAAACTTCTGCAATTTTGCCCCAAGTCATAGCCAACCTGCTTTCCTGCAAAACTAAACACAAAAACATATAAAAATCATAAATGTTGCATTGAGAACACATAAAATCCTAAGTATTAAGCTTCAAAATTGTTGTATTTTGATAGTACATCAACACGCTCAACTTAAAATTGTTGCTTGTCCTCAAGCGATGGCTCAATCTATATAGACAATATAGTAACACACAGACCTCAACTCAATGACATACATCACATACAATTCAAACTCAGATACCCTCATCAGTTTGTCAAAATAGGATCAGATAGCTATTTAGCAAACCAATGCAAACTGGTGCATGTGACAACACAACTATGATAAGCAATGGAATATAAACGGTCTACAATCACTGAATAAGTCAAATGCTAACAATACAATGCAGGTGCACTCACAGAAAGAAGTCCTATTTTTGACACTCCAAAATGATTTCAAATTTAGCTTTGGGACTGTGCAAACACACTCACTCTCACAAAAGATATTCATGCATAATGACTTACACCATAGCTTGCCCCTATACTTATGACTCAGACTTTAAATTAACTGGACTAGGATCACTTTAGGGCTTTTAGGCTTGTAACATAGGATCAAGGGCTTTGGTGTGATATTTTAGGAAAATAGTGACTAATGGCCTCCTTGAAACTGCATTTTTCATAATTTTCACCTCACCAACTATGCTATTTTCACCTTTTTCTCCCTCTCTTTTTTTTCAAGCTTTTCCGTAGGCTTTCTTTTCATTTTTGAGCTTTTTACCTTGTCATTACACTTAAGTTTGCTTTTTAGCTCATATCTAAGGCATCTTTTCTTTTTTTTGCACCCGGTATATGATTTTTCTTCTTTTTCTCCTCATTCCTAACTCACCACCTTATTTTTGTGCTTTGTCCTTACGCTGACCACCCTCAACTTAGGTTTTTAGCCTGTATTGAAGTAAACAATATCTCTCCTCCCAACCAAGGCTACTTTTGATAGCCACCCTTAACTTAGACTTTTTGCCTCAGTCAAGGTTCACAATCCTCAAGGAAAGACCAGGGCCAACTTCAAGGTTTATCACCAGATAAGGCCCGGCTAATTAGGTGTTTTGAAAGAATTGGTACATGTAAAGCTCAAATATTTGGAACAAGGGATAAATCATCATTTTGGTTGGTTATTTTAGGCTAAAGTGAACCAATTAAAGAATAAAGGCCTAAGATCCTTTCCTAATCTATTTAATCTACGATCAAACTTAGAGTAACAGGGCAAGTACTGAATTAGTACAAAATACATGAATCTAGCAAAATAGGCTCACACTCACATGGCATAACATATATTATCTACAAAAGACTCACAGATCATGCTTCTCATCTCAAATTTCCCTTACTTATCAGAACTGATATTGCCAAACACCTAAACATGCATAGTTTCCATCTAACTACTAATCAAAAAAACGTTTGCGGTACCATTTTTCAAAAAAAAAACATGGTATATGTCACAATTATTAGTACTATATGTTACACATATTATCTGAACATCCTAAATATGTCGGTTCAAAAGAAATTAAATATCCACGAGGAAAATGAACACAGGCAAGAAAGCTCAGTATCAAATTTGGGTTAGTTATGGAACATGAGCTACTCAGACTTCATTGATGCCCATAACTTCCCACACCCCATTGAAAAAGACTTTCATTGTCCCCAATGCACAGAATCAAGCAAAATGAACATATAAAATGGTCAAAAACCATACCTGGGCACCCAAGCACTGGTCTCGAGCTGAGTCTGGCCATCCCCCTCCTGCGGGGTAGTCTCCTCAGCTATAGTACTCTGTCTGGAGGGGCCAATACCCCTCAACCTATCATGATCATGAGCTAGCCTCATCTCCTCTTCATGCCTCGATGTCTTCAAGCAAGCTCAAACTCCTCATCATCTAATAGCTTTGCATGTACATTTCTCGCTTCTAGCACAACACCCTTCACGAGGGTTCTCTTCCCATGGGAAGTCTGTGTAAGATCCTCAAACGCAAATAAATCAAACAGCACCAGATATGTCATTTCTAGTAATGTGACTAGTGTTGCTAGGGATGTTGTCATATCAACTCGGAGTTGTTGGATCTCCAACTGTAGGGATGATAAATCTGAAGGTTGTACCTTGGCCAATCTCTTCTGAACCCACTCCTCAAAGGCATCGATGCGGCCATCCACTGTAGAAACATGTTCCTAAATAGTAGTAATGGTGAATGCCTGGCTCCAACCCTCTGAGTTTGCAATAGTCTGCCAGAACAATGGCCTAATTTGCTGAATAAGCTGAGTCAACTGTGACTCAACACGCGATAATCTCTACGCGATGGCATGAATAGAAGCGGCGAACACATAAACTATGCCCGCTGTAGAAGGTTGTGTAGTGGTGGTCTTTGGTGTAGTAGCAGCAGTAGTAGTAGAATCCTTCTCAATGACTGCCTCGGGCTACGAGGTCTCTCTTCTATAGTAATAGCAATAATAGTAGTAGTAGGGGCGAACACTCTAACAGAGAAGGAGGTTGTGATTGCCAGAGTGCTATCGGGTTCTCACCAGCGTTGATCAGGCTGGAGTCCAAAGTGTGTTGGGCCTCTACTAACCAGTCCAACTGATGTAAAATGTCCACCCAAGACTCTACACAGAGTCTGTGGATCAAATACAAGAACATGTTGGAAATGGCCCTCTTCAATGTGGGCTCATGTATCTGCTTGGCGATAATGCAGGCCCAATCAATATCATAGCCAGCTAAGATGCCGACAACCAAAACAGCAACGCTTTGGTGTCAAAGTGTTATCTGCAAGTGTAGGCCGGATGCGTGATCTCACAACACCCACCAAAATTGGGTGGGGAATCTTAGCAAAGCCTTGACGATCAGCTCTGTATGGGTGGTGACCCAAGCAGGTTCCGGACCCCTGCAGATCTAGCCACCTATCTTAGAAGGGTGGTACGATGCTCAGGATACTTCATAATAAACGAGTTCCTAGCCTTCCCAACCTGTAGTCAAACTCCGCTGTAAATCTGGGGCATGGTACTCAGGACCAAAAAGCATACAGCGATGGTCTCATCAGATATGTTGACTCGCCGACCTCTCACTCATGTCTTTGTCAACCTAGCTGAGTGAGAGGATTCTTCCCATTGGGAAGAGAACATTGGCTGGTGGCTGCATAAGATGCATAAAACTCTCTCACCTAAATTGGAGAGTACCTACCTAGAGTCTCTGTCAGCCACATGAGCCCATAACAAATCATCATGACCTATAGGCGTAGGACACGGCTAAGGCCATCTGAAATCACCCTACTCTCCTCATATATAGATAGGGCAGGCTTGCCCCGCTCCTTGGGCTGATGCCCTCTCTAAAAATCTCGTCCATGCCCTCGACGCACCACCGATTGGCATGGGCATCTGGTGCTGATGTTGAAGATGGTATGACCGAGGACTTAGCATCTGCTCCTTCCTTAGAGCCCTCCTCAGAACTAGGATCCTCTCTATAAGGAGTCATCTGTGGCAAGCTACTCCCACTCTCATCACTACCTTCCTCTTCAGACTGAGAAGGACTATCAACCGGAGTCTGAGTACCAGTGGCTTTGGCTGCGGCTCTGGTCTGTGATATCAAAGCATTTGGATCCGATCTGACTTCAATGATCTTTAGTGACCCACTCGGCTGAGGGGTCTGCTTGTCACCCAAATGCACATCATCTGAAGGCTCATCCTTGAGTTTTTTCCTCAGAGCCTCAATCTCAGCATGTCTCCCTTTAGGGGCCATGATATCTGAAACATAGACATAGACACACCATAATTAGCCCTAAGAATAAATAAATAAAATGCAACAAACTATCTGAATCGGTTGCTGATGGTTTCTACGAAAGCCCCTTTACGAGTCATAGTGAGTACTATGAGTCGTGAAGTATTCTGGTAGACCAGAAGTTCAGAATAATTTTTGTCACCGAAAAGTCAAGAGACCAGGTACGACTCGTAAAGTGACTTACAAGTCATAGACTAGGGTCGAAAGAACTCCAACGAATAATTAAAGACAGGCAGAGATTACAAGACATATATATGAGTCGTAAAGTGATCTACGACTCGTAGAAGGTCTCGTTTGATGAATACTTAGAACATAAAGTTTCTAGAATTTCACATGGGGAGTATGATGACTTGAAGATTGCTTTACAGTTCGTAAGAGTCTCTCGTGAACCAGAAATTTCAGGCACCTGATGTTCTAAGTCCATCACACGGATCCCAAAAGAAATTTTCAATAACTAATTATTAGCATCGAAGCAAGAATATAAACACTCACATGAATTCAATTAGACAACCCTACCTTCAATAGTTTTAACATCAAATTACCCCATGAAAATAATTAAGCATGAGTGATCCTATCATTCCGACCATTCCTATAAGATTCAAACAAGATTGTCTAGCCATGGCATTACCCACTAATTCACAATCATAAATCATGTAGTATCATTTAATTAAACATGATGGATAGTACAATAGGCACACCCATTTGCATTCATAAGACCCCAATTACCCAATTCTATAATCAATTAACAAATTCAATTAGGGCAATTCACAATTGAAATATAACAAGGATTTATATGTCTAAACATCAACCCAATCTTAATCATCAAATCAAGTAATTAAAAAAAAGTTAAATTAGAGGATAAACTTAAACCAAGTTCATACCAAAAGTGAAGACTAACTTGAAGAAGAAAGACAAGATGATTGAACATACAAACCTAGATTACCAGAGTACTTGCCAGAAAATGATCACGGTGGCCGGAGATTAATCGAAAAAATGAGGGGAAGGGAAAGGTGAGGTTGATCGATCAATTTTAGGTTAAATAGGGTCAAATTAATTTTGAACCCTCCTTTTTATATTAAACCGAGTCAATTGATTAAATTACTGGGCCTGGGTCTATGAAACCCCAATTACAAGTCGTAAATGGCTCTATGGCTCGTAAGTCATGGTCTCGTAGAACCTCAACACTTAGCAAAATTTCATAAACTTACCTGAGGTCTACGAACCCCATTCATGACTTGTAGATTGATCTACAAGTTGTAAAGTTGGCTCGTGAATTGGAGCTAGAGTGAACAATTTTCCTACTTCCTGAAAATCTCAACGAGATAGGGTGCGATCAGAAACTGCTCTACGACCTAGTCGTAGAAACTTAACTTGATGCTTTTCTCAGCCAAATTTACTGACTTAGTCCTATACCTGCATACTCTTCATGAAATATACAATTACCTAATATGAAACCAACCTAATGTCAAAAATTACAATTAAAACAAGCAAAAACAACTACCTATGTATTCAAAAACTGAAAATAAACCTATAACTATGCTATAACATAAAAAACCATGGGATGCCTTCCAGGTAGTGCCTGATTAATTGTCGCGGCACAACTTAGATAAATTGGTTACTAGACTTCACCAATTGCCCAAACCTCACTCTTGAGCTCATTTGGGTGCTTCATGGACTGACGGATGTTGAAGACAACTTTTTCATCATTCAATCTAAACCTGAGTTGGCCAGTTTCCATATCCACTAGAGCTCACCCCATGGCTAGTAATGGTCTTCCCAAAATGATTGGTACATCAAAAATCAATCTCACAATCAAGGATCAAAAATCTGCAGGAAATATGAATTTCTCCACTTTAACTAACACATCATATAGTATCCCCACAGGCTTCTTCACCATTTGATCCGCCATTAATAACCGCATACTAGTAGAGTAAGGGATCCCAATCCAAGCTTCTTGTAGACCTCAAGGGGCATCAAATTGATACTTGTACCTAAATCACATAATGCCCTTTCAAACTCCACATCACCTATGATAAAAATCTTCACGCTTCTAAGCTACGTACTTCGTAATGATAACACTGTAATGTTAAACCTCTAGAGAAAGCTCCTAATTTACAGTGCCCTTCTTAGTGATCAAGTCCTTCATACACTTGGCATAGCCCGACATTTTCTCCAAAGCCTCAATGAGAGGGGTGTTGATAGATAGTTGCTTAAGCATGGAGAGAAAGTGATTCAACTTGTCTTCCTCCTCCATCTTTTTATTCTTTGAGGGAAAGAAGGAGGAGGCGGAGGAGGAGGCATACGGACGGGCTTAAACTTCTGTGGCTCTTTAGTTGCTTTACTCACCCCATCCTTACCACGATCATCTCCTTCATCCATATCTTTTGTTGTAACCATCATCTCACGAACATCTTCCGTATCAACCGACATAGGAGGATCAATAGTGCACTTGCCACCTTTAGTAATAACCACCATACATTGCCGCTAATTCTTAGGATTTTGCACTGTGTTGCTATCAATGTATCTTTCTGACGCTGATTCAACTGAGTTGACACTTGACCAAACTGTTGCTCAAGATTTTTTAATAGACATAAAATGAGACTCTAGTTTCTGATTTATGGTTGAAATATCTGATTTCATGCCCCTTACAGTTTCATCTTGTGTTTTCCCTTCTTCAATAAATGGTCAAACATCTCCTCAATTTTGGAACTTACCTGTACCCATGTCACGATTGTGTGGTGGCACATAAGGACCATTTCTAAAGCCTTCTCTGTGACCCTATTCTGCATCTAGTCTCGTGTTCCTATCATAGTAACCACCCCAGTTCTCTCTAAAGCTCCATCTCTACCATAGTATTTACCTTGGTTTCCTTGACTTTGGCGCCAATATTCCTGATTGGACCCTTAGGCATTGGTCCGGAAACTCCCTGTCTGATCATTCACAAAATAAGCATCCTCCTTATAATATTGCTCCTCATAGATAGGTTCACGTAAAGGTTGGTGAGCCACTGCATTCACTCTCTCTTGATTCTTCTTGATCACCACATCCATGATTGTGCGAAACTGGGCAAGTTGTTGCATACTCTCTTCATTAATTTTGTCTTGCTCTGAACCCACACTAACAACACATAAACTATTTATAAAAGCTCTATCCCATTGTCCACATTTACGATTAGTCTTGACCACTTGTTCCATAAACTCAGCAATCCTTGCAAATGGTTGATCAAACATGCCCCCATGATAGTGTCAGCACAAGACTGACTGTTCTCATAAAAGGCATAGGAAAAGATCTCCACCAAGGCATCATCAACTATCTTGTGGTCAAGGATGCTTCTCAGACACTTAGTAAACTGCTCCCAAGTAGTACTTATCGAATCACCAGGAAGTTGCTCAAAGTTGTTGATCTGGTATTTCAAGTTAAGCTTCTTCAATCTAGGGAAGTACCTCTCCAAAAAGGCCTTCTATAAATCTGCCCAACTAGTGTTTGAACTCTGTTTGGGAGCTCAGATAGCCATAATGCAGCATTGCCTGTGAGAGATAATGGGAAGACACAAAGTCCCACAGCATCCTAGATAAATTTTGTGTCCTCATCACACTTTTACAAACAAATGCCACATTGTGCAAGTAGCTATGTGGATCCTCAGATAGTAACCCCACAAATAACCCATGGTTCTGTAGCATCTGAAGTAACCCACTAGAGACTGTGAACTTTGTGTCTGCCGGTAGTGGTGGCAACATAATAGCGCCTATCACATCTATAGCCATAGGGTTTGACGTATACTGATTCCACCAGTAAGCATTGTCATTGAAATCCTAAGGCTATAGAATATTCTCCAAAGGAGATGGGTTCTCATTCCTATCGTCATCATTATTACCCCGATTCAAAGCTGCATCGGCCACGTTATTTGGCATTTTCTTGGGCCATTCTCCTTACAATTTGTTGGATCTCTGGATCAAATGAAGTTAAAGGATTACCTTGGCTCCCAGTGTTGGGCATATACTACTAGTACACCCTGCAAAGGAAAAAAAATAAAAACAAAAGTAAAATACAATGGACTAAGGATTAACACTCGAATTATAATTACTAGTGAATTGAACTAAGCCTAGCCATATTCCCGAGCAACGGTGCCAAAATCTTTGATCACGCCCTAGTTACACCTCCTTTTTAGAGGATAAAGCAGTGGTTATCAATTAGATTGTGAGAATAAACAAATAAGCAATCCAAGTAATTAACCAACTCAATTCCCCAAAGGGGGATGTTGCAATAACTAATAAGAAAGCAAACTAAACTAACTACTATGGGTGAAAATCAATAATAGAGAGCAACTAGGGTATTGTATTCACATGATTCACCAACTTAGTATCACCGGATAACACAATTCTTGTCTAGAATATAGCATGCAGGACCGTAATTTAAGTTCACCAAGCCCTTTGGTCAAAGGTGAGAGACGAATTTCACTATGTGACTTGGCTCATCTCCATAGTGTGCAATACTAATCATTACCTATAAGTCCCGGTCAACCTCCCATTGGCCCAGTTTGATTGATTAGACGAGAACACATCATCGAATTCTGCTAATCAAACTCTTTTCTTATTCATTACTACCTAGGTCTTGTAAGTAACACTAGGCAATTTCTAATGTTGGCCACCATCATAAAACATGCAAAACGAAGAGAATTAATTAGTACATGCATATATTTATTCAAAGAGTTGTAAATTATCCGGATTTACTTTGTTAGATCTTCATGGTTCCCACAACCCTAGTTGTGGATTTAACTACTCATGTTATGGATAGATGAAGCAATTATGGATTGAGAAGACATAATTAAACACTTACCTAATTGAATTGAAATCAAGCATATCCAAGAAGAATGAGAATCACAAACTTCAAGATCAAATTTAACCACAAGTGTTTTCTCACTATTTTCTCTCTCAAGTATAAGTAGAAACCCTAAAAGTACTGAATAATGAATCCTCTCTTAGTACAATAACCTAAAAGTACTATTTATAGTAATTACCATTAAATCCTAAAAAATAGAAAACTGATTGGCGGACTCAATGAAAGCTCTCGACGACTCGTAATGTGATTTATGAGTCATAATTGGGATATCGTAATCATCTTCTGGGATCTTGGACTGCTCTTCTATGACTTCACTTTGCGAGTCGTAGACTGATTTACAACTCGTATTACTCCCCCGCATACTTCAATTGCATCACATTGTCCTTCACTGAAAGTCTTCACGAAATCCATATATATGACTCGTAGAATGCTTTACGACTCATGTAGAGGTCTCACATAGCTGATCTTTAGATATCATTTTGCACTAGAATTTATCACGAAACTACCTCTATGACTCGTAGAATACTCTACGACTAATAGGGGGTCTCGTAAATGACCAAAAACTAGAAAACTTCTGTAACTTTGCCGTAAGTTATAGCCAACCTACTTTCCTATTAAACTAAACTCAAAAACACATAAAAACCATACCGCATTGAGAACACAAAAAATTCTAAGTTTAAACATCAAAAGTGTTGTATTTTGACAATACATCAATAGGTGTTGTTGTTATTGTTTGATTTTTGTTGTTGTAGTCATTGAGAGTTAAGAAAATTATGGGTTTGGTTGGTTGATTTTGGGTATGAGTATTCTTGTTGTTGTTTGACTTTTGTTGTTGCAGTTATTGTGAGAAAATATTGGGTTGGTTTGGTTTGGTTGATTTCAAGTAGGATTGACAACAATTATTGAAGTATTACAACAACTGCGTAATTAGGTGTGGATGTTATTTGTTGCTTGATTTTTGTTGTAGTACTTTGTGTGAAAAATGTTAGGTTAGTTTGGTTAATTTTGAGTGGGGTTGACAACACTTGTTGAAGTACTTACAACAACTGGGTGGGGTTGCTCTTGTTGGTGTTGTTTGATTTGTTCTATTCTTTTGATAAAATTTTTGGGTATGGATATTGTTGTTCTTTTTTGATTTTTGTTGTTGTAGTCTTTTTGAGAAATATCTGGTTCGTTGGTTGATTTCGAGTATGGTTGTTTACTCTAATTTAAAGTATTGACAGCAATTGTTGAGCTAATTGGAACAACTGTTGTGGTAGTTGTTTTTCTTTGATTTTAGTTGTTATGCTTTTTGTTTAGAAAAATATATTGCATGCCCTAATTTCTACTTGGGTATGGTTATTCTTGTTGGTGTTGTTTGATTTGTTGGACTCTTTGTGGATACATTTTTGGGTATGTGGGTGGAGTTGTTTTTTGGTTGTTATTGTTGTTGTACTTTATTGTGAGAAAAGAACACATGTTGTTCATGTAGGGAGGTTCTTCAGTGGTTGCTTTTTTTTGGTCTTTATTGAGAGTGATTGATCAAACTAATAGTTTATCTCTATTTCGTGATAGGACTATATACTTTAATGGCCCGATCAAAATGAAAAAATCCTAGACCTGATGTTCCTACTAGAACTTCCAGAAAGTGGCTCATTATAATTGAAAAAGAAGAGATGATCGGTCACAGCAATAGCTGGCAAATCTTATTGAACAAGTCACTTTTGAGGCTAATACAAGTGCCAATCTCGCAACTGCTAGACACAATCCCTCAACTGTTGCACCCAATCAATCAGTTATTGCACCTAGTTTAACAGTTGTTGTAGACAGTCCTTCATATACTGGTGCCACTCCCACAACTACTAGTGCAGTACCTCAGTTGTTGCACCAAGTCACACAGCTAGTGAAGACAGTCCCTTCGATGCTGTAGAGACTCCCATGGTTACTGCTGATAGTCCCTCAATTAATGTAGACGCTCCCACAGTTGTGGCTTTCAGGTATGATGATATGGCTTTAAGACACTCGAGTTTTTGAATCAGGGTAAGAGTGGTAATCTGGGGATGAAATTTGAAATTGCGAAACAATTTTCTAATTTAAAAGAAATTAGTGAAGGAAGAATTGGATAGCTATTTTAGATCTATGATATTTTAAAAATTATACCTAGACATAGGTGAAGGTAACACCCCAAGGTTTCAAAATGAAGCTGATGTATCATCTTCTTCGTCAATAGATGAAATGTGAAAATGATTTTTTTGTTAATTTTTGTGGCATGCCTATTTATTTTGGCATGAAAGAGTTTGTGATTGTTACCGGATTGAATGGTTACCTACCACCTCCTCCTACCTCCTAATCTGACAAGGTAAAGAGGACATACAAAAGAATTTGTAATGCAACGAAGAAAAAGCATTGCAAATCGAAGATGATGTTTGACCTTTTGCTATCAAGTAATGTCAAGAAGAGTGTTAAGAAGTCCTTGTGCTTGGTCTATGTACATGACATTTTTCTGGGTAAAAATCTGGGGACTAATGTGATGGATTCTTGATTCAAGCTATCAGCTGACCGAAAGACATTCCGTGCCTATCCTTGGGGTTGGCATAGCTATGTCCTTATCGTGCAGTATCTGAGGAAGACTGGGACATTGACAAAAAAGTCGTCAAATCTATACGATTTTTCGTGGGCTTTTATGGTAAGTTTTATTTATTATATTTTTATTGTAGTATTTTTTATATTTGTTTATTATCTTTATTAATAATTATTTATGGAATTGATTTATTTTGGCTCGGGCTTTTGAAGTCATTCCTCACATACGAAAAAACATTCAAAGTGTTCGACGAGGAAGTATCTTCTCCAAGACTTCTTTGATGGTTGGTGGTGCCAAACAATGCTAAAGTCGAAGCGCACAAACTCTTTGATCCACCGAAGGATGAGATAAGTGTTACAACAGCTATTCTCTTCTCACTTTATCAGTTGTTATCTTCTCGCTTTAATAGTTGTAGTAATTTTGCAATAGCTTCTCTACCTCTATGACTTAGTGGTAAGGTGTATGTAGATTTTACCCTTCCCAAACTCTACTTGTGGGATTCCACTGGGTATTATGTTGTTGTTATTGTTAAAATAATTTTATTTGATTTGTAAATTATTTATCCTTGGCTGATCTCAACTGAAAGTGAGAAGGAGATAGACTTTTGGACAGAATTTGTGCCACTCTAGCAAAATGAAGAATATCCGAGGATTTTGAAGTTGGTGACAGATTTGGCCGGTTTAATGGCTATCAAAAGAGATTTACATGTGGATATTGGTGCTAGGGTAGGTGTTGATGCTGTTGTTTGGGGGCAGGTGTAGGTGATGCTACTGGAACACGTGTAGATGATGCTAGGGTAGCAGCTGATGAAACTGCTGCTGGGGAAAAAGTAGTTGTTGGTGATAGAGGAAGATTTTCTCCTCTTAGTGAAGGTGATTTTGGAACTCCATTCACTGTCGGTAGATCCAATCATCTGGGTGCTGCGACTTCTAAGGTACCTTGTGGTACTTGTGGTTTTGAAATTTGCAATGTCTGGATAAATAGGATGATAGAAATGGTAGAGTCATTTAAGTAAATCTTGAATACCGTGATGTCTAAAAAAGGTCTCATCCCGTCATTAAGGGTGGTGTCACTGTATACTCTTATTCGTGAGAAAAGAAGGGAAAGTCAAGTTTCAAAGGCACTCATGAGTACTAGGAAGAGGGCAACAAGTGCTAGGGAGGAGCAGCAAGCAGCAGTCTCCAAGACTTCTTTGATGGTTGGTGGTGCCAAACAATGCTAAAGTCGAAGTGCACAAACTCTTTGATCTACCGGAGGATGAGATAAGTGTTACAACAGCTATTCTCTTCTCACTTTATCAGTTGTTATCTTCTCGCTTTAATAGTTGTTGTAAGTTTGCAATAGTTTCTCTACCTCTATGACTTAGTGGTAAGGTCTATGTAGATTTTACCCTTCCCAAACTCCAGTTGTGGGATTCCACTGGGTATTATGTTGTTGTTATTGTTAAAAGAATTTTATTTGATTTGTAAATTATTTATCCTTGGCTAATCTCAACTGAAAGTGAGAAGGAGATAGACTTTTGGACGGAATTTGTGCCACTCCAGCAAAATGAAGAAGATCCGAGGATTTTGAAGTTGGTGACAGATTTGGCCAGTGTAATGGCTATCAAAAGAGATTTGCATGTGGATATTGGTGCTAGGGTAGGTGTTGATGCTGTTGTTTGGGGGCAGGTGTAGGTGATGCTGCTGGGACACGTGTAGATGCTGCTAGGGTAGCAGCTGATGAAACTGCTGCTGGGGAAAAAGTAGTTGTTGGTGATAGAGGAAGATTTTCTCCTCTTAGTGAAGGTGATTTTGGAACTCCATTCACTGTCGGTAGATCCAATCATCTGGGTGCTGCGACTTCTAAGGTACCTTGTGGTACTTGTGGTTTTGAAATTTGCAATGTCTGGATAAATAGGATGATAGAAATGGTAGAGTCATTTAAGTAAATCTTGAATACCGTGATGTCTAAAAAAGGTCTCATCCCGTCATTAAGGGTGGTGTCACTGTATACTCTTATTCGTGAGAAAAGAAGGCAAAGTCAAGTTTCAAAGGCACTCATGAGTACTAGGAAGAGGGCAACAACTGCTAGGGAGGAACAGCAAGCAGCAGTTGTTAGAGAGGAGCAGTAAGCAGCAGCTATTAGAAAGGAGTAGGAACTAGCAAATGGTACGGAGGAGCAGCAGTGATGGTATGATGTTGTTTGTTTAAAGGTCGGATAATGTTTATTTAATGTTTGGATAATGGGTTTATTTAATGTTTGGATAATGGGTATTTTTAATGAATAGATGATGGGTATTTTTTGATGTTTTGATGATGGGTGTTTTTTTATGTTTGGAGGATGGGTAATTTCAATGTTTGGATGATGGGTATTTTGTTATTTTCTAGACTTTTTTGGGGATGTTGGTGATGGATAGTTATTTTATGAACATATGCATCTTCTTAGTTTTTTGACTTTTTTAGAATGTCAACGATGGATATTTTATGTTATAGAAATATTCGGAGTGAAATGACTCAGCAAGTGACCTACTTGCTGGGAGAGTCATAACATTTGCTGTGAAAATGACTCAGTAAGTCAATATCTTGGTAGGGCTATCCTCATATCTAATGGGAAATGACTCAGCAAGTGACCTACTTGCTGGGATATTCTTAACATTTGCTGTGAAAATGACTCAGCAAGTCAGCATCTTGCTGGGGCTATCCTTATATCTGCTGTGAAATGACTTAGCAAGTCAATAACTTGCTGGGGTAGTCTTAACATTTTGCCGTAAATATGTCTCAGCAAGTCAATCATACCATTTGTTGTGAATTTACTCATCAAGTCAGCTTATATTGAATAATTGCCTATGTAAATGTCATATCTAGTGACAAATTGAGTTGTATTAGTCCAATTTCATATTAAAAGCTAGATTCAGTAATGATTGTATACATTGAGATCATAATTAGACAAAACTGATGATAATTAAGTAAATTGATTATTAGTTGGTTTTGTTGATATGTTTTATGATATATGAGGCGGAGTTAGTCCAATGTCCGATTAAATTCTAGAATCAGTAATGATCTTATACATTGAGATAGTAATTACACAAGTAATAGGATCATAGTTGTAGATCATACTTATTTTAGTTGATTTTTTTCATTGATTAGTTAATTTGATCATGGTTATGGATGAATATAGTGATTTTAGTCCAATTCAACACTAGAAATAAGTCGATATTAAAGATTTTGTTTGAATTTGTTATGGCAAGTTGGCCAGTTGTGGAACTAGTTGTAGCAATTGCTACAAAATGTCTCAACAAGTTATGTAGTTGTTGAATTATTTTTAACAATTGTTGCGAATTGTGTAGCATTTGTTGAACTCTTCTATAGCAAGGTAGTTAGTTGCTATAGCAAGTTGACTATAAGTTGATGGTATCAATATAACTAGTGATAAATTGAGTTGTGTTAGTCCAATTTCATATTAAAAGCTAGATTCAGTAGTGATCTTATACATTGAGGCGGTAATTAGACAAGTAATATATAATCTATAAAGTAATTACATATGTAAGTGATAGTGATTAAGTAAATCGATTATTAGTTGGTTGTGTCAATATGTTTTATAATATATGAGGTGGAGTTAGTCCAATGTCGAATTAAATGCTAGAATCAGTAATGATCATACATTGAGCATAGTAATTACACAAGTAATAGGATCATAGTTGTAGATTACATTATTTTAGGAGGTTTTTTCATTAATTAGTCCATTGGATAATGGCTATGGGTGAATATAGTGATTCTAGTCCAATTCAACACAAGAAATAAGTCGATGGTAAAGATTTTATTTGAATTTATTATAGCAAGTTGGCTCGTTGTTGAACTAGTTGAGCAATTGCGGTAAAATATCTCAACAAATTATGTAGTTGTTGAATTTTTTTAGCAATTGCTATAAATTATGTAGCATTTGATGTAAAGGCAGTAGCAATTGTTGTTAGGTAAGTAACAATTGCTGTAAAATTCATAGCAATTGCTGAAAAACTCTATAGCAAATACCATAAACGGTATAGCTATTTCTATAAATTGTGTAGCATTTGCTATGAAGTCAATAGCAATTACTGAAATGTCAGTAACAATTGTTGTAAATGAAGTAACAATTATTGTAAAACTGTTGATAGCTTAAAATGCAATTTATTAATACCTGAAGCATTTGATGAAAAATGTATTCAAATAACAATAATAATGATAATACTAAATACCAACAAATGTTAATTGTACAAATAATATTTTGCATAAAATTAATATGCAAAATGAAAACAAGTTTACAAACACCAAATAAAAGTAAGTGTTTTTATGAAACATTTCACTCTGAGCATGTAGTTCTCTTGTGCCCAACCATTTGGCATATGGAACATTTGTTTTTTCTTTTTTTTTGCTTGGAAATGATTGTCTGATACTTGACTGCCTCTTCTTTGCCTTTCTTCCCACTTTTCCTAGCATAACATATGGAGGAAGTATTTCCCTTTCTAAAATCTTCCTAGGAACTTTTCAAAATTCTTCGGTTCGCACGATTTTTAAATTTCTCCATGTATACAAAAATGTATGTCTCTACCTTATAATACTGAAAAGCGTACTCGTAAATACGCCTTCCATAATCTTCACCATATTGACATCAGAGCGCCGTCATCGCATGCAAACAAGGTATTTTATCAAGATCAAAGATTCTACAAGTACAGCCCAAGTGTTTGATAAAATGTCCGCTAGGGTTTCTTGAGGAATTGAAGGTCTAATGCATGTCTCATGAGTTGAATGGTGTTATAATGATTATATGATGATGAAATAATGATGGAATTATGATGAGATGATTGTATCCATATGATGTATAATGAGGAGAGGAAGTGTAGGTATATTATGACTTCGTGATGATGATAGGGATGTCTATATGAGTTGTTTTCATAGAGAAGAACCTATGGTGTTGCATGTTGTTGTTGGGTTGTTATGTTTGTTATCTTCTTGGGAAAATGAGTAGTTTTTTTTTTGATGATTTGAATGTAATGCTTTGATGAGCTAGTTCTATGATTTCTATCGAAAAGGCCATGCCGTAAGGTAGAGTGTTTAATGATTTCTACCGAAAAGATCATATCATAAGGTATGGACACCCTATCGAAAATGCCATGCCATAACATAGAATAGCTAATTGTACCTACCGAAAAGATTATATCATAAGGTATGGACATCCCACCGAAAAGGCTAGAAACACTAAAAGCTCGCACCGAAAAGATTATATCGTAATGTGTGCACATTCTATTTAAAATGCCATGCAGTAAGATAGAATGAATCACGGTTCCTACCCAAAAGATGATACCGTAAAGTAGGGAAAGTCTTATACTACCCACCAAAAAGACTATGTCGTACGGTAGGGGTATTGATAACACTCTCCAAAAAGTTTATATCGTAAGGTGAGTGGAGGTCATTTGGCCCATCCCATGAAGGTTGGTACAAATGTATTTGAATGTGTTTCTCATATTTATTTTATATTCCTTGATCATGATTTACTAGTATATTTTACCTTGAGCATTGAGAATGCATGCCATATTGATGTATACCTATCCCTTTGATTATAATTATGCATTTCGATTATGTTTCCTATCTCTTGCTAGCATTGAATCTCACATACTTAGTACATTCAGACATACTAACGCATACTCTATGCCTACATGATGTTACCATGTAGGAATAGGAGCTCTTATTGATTCTTCTTGTGGCTAGATGGATTGTTCAAGTTAGCCTTTGGTGAATCCTCCATTCCGGGGACAATGACTATTTTCTTATACTATGTTCTAAGACTATCATTCTTTTATATATGTATTAACTATAAGGGTGAGTACGGTTGCTTGTCCTGGCCCCCGCTCTTATCTATGTTGTAGAGGTATTGTTGGACATGCTATGTATTATGCTTAAGCTTTGACTCACTTATGATATCCAAGCTTTTAAAGTTTAAATCTCTCTCTTTCTCCATTAGTCCCATTTCCCTTGTTCATGATTCTTATGATGTTTTATATTGCTTCCACGACCAAGAATGTGTAATGATATACTCTGAGGCTTGTTTGGGGTTCATTCGGGTTCCCCATTTTCCGGTCACATCTAGGCCCTAAGCTTGGGTCATGACAAAGATGGTATCAGAGCACTAGGTTCTTAAATCCTCAGAGTCTAACACACCACGTCGATTAGAGTCTTATTTATGGTTGTGTATTGCTCCACAACTATGAGTAGGAGGCTATGATACATTTTAGGAAATATTTCCCTTCTTTATGGTCAACATCATGCTATAGAGTTGAAGTAAGGTTATTTCCCCTAACAATTGTTCTTTGCTATGCTAGATCATGCCTAACACAAAGGGAAGAAGGGTCCGCGCTAACTAGGAGCGACCGGCCAATGGAGACCTTCGGGATGCTCACACCTTGATTGCACATGTTGTGGCTAATCAAGAAAACCAAGGGGCCCAAGCCCCTAATGCTACGACACTGGCTTCTCGGGTGACAGACTTCGTGAGGATGAACCCGCCGGAGTTCTACAGGTCAAAGGTGGATGAGGACCCACAAGAGTTTATTGATGAGATCTATAAGTTATTGGCTATCATGGGTATTAGATCGAAGTATAGGGTGGAGTTAGCGGCCTACCAACTCAAGGTGGTAGCACAAATATGGTACGATGAATGGAAGGAGGAGAAGGGAATCATAAATGTGGTGTTTTGGGAAGAGTTCAAGGCGGCTTTCCTTAGTCAGTTCTTCCTTCTATATCTTATGGACGCTAAGTTGGTAGAGTTCATGAACTTGAAACAAGGTTCTATGATTATGAGAGAGTATGCCCTCAAGTTTAATCAACTTAAGTATGCTCCTCACATGGTTGATGACCCAAGGGCTAGAATGAACAAGTTTGTGATGGGAGTCTCCAACTTGGTGAGTGAAGAATGTCGATCCATTATGTTGATTAGGGACATGGATTTGTCCCGCTTGATGACTTATGCTAAGCAAATGGAGGGGTAGAAGTTGAGGAAAAGGAGGAGTAGTGAGGCCAAGAGGGCTCGATTGGATGGTGGCTCTCAAGGACTAGAGTTCGATGATTCTTCAAGCAAGAGGATTGTTAGGGGTAGGGTACTAAACCTAAGGCCCCAAGGACATGGTGGAGTGACTCATCCTAGATGTCTAAAATGTGGAAGGAAACATGGTGCTATATGTTGGAGAAACACGGTGCATGCCTTGGGTTTGGTGAGATGGGCTACAAAATCCCGAATTGTCCATATGCTCAAAACAAGGGTAAAGGTGGTGCTGTTGATCAAGGGGATGCTCCAAAATGTAATTGGTTCTATCCTCTCCAAAGAAGGCAAGGAGAGGAGGTGGTGCCCGATGATGCTACCGATAAGTTAGAGGTTTTCCTTGATTTTATTGTGCAGGCTTTGATGTTTCGGGGGTCGTTATTTCTTCTTAATATTCCTAATTGCTATTAAGATTTAGTTATGTAAGACTATTGATGCTAGAAGGGCATGTTAGGTTTGCTTCATGTTCTTGTTGCATAAGGTCGTGTCTTGCAATCTTGGTTGACGGATTAGAGGTCTAGAGGTGGTGTGAATACATGCATATTATAAGTACTCTTATGGGATGATGAATTAGCTTGATTTGTTGGGGGTCTAAGGATAGTTTGGGCTACTTGCATAACATGTTTCTACTAAGTGTAAAACCTGTAAGGTTGTAATATAACGGGTAAGAAAGGTCAATTTATTTGGTTAACTGCAATGGCTTAGTCACTTCTCTAAGCTCGAACTTTGCTTTAGTTTTTGTAAGTGAGATGAGAGTAGGTGATATTCCTAAGTGTTTTTCGGGCTAAGAGCGAGCATTTGAGTATTCTGGGAATTGTTTGGTTGACTTATGCATCAGTTATACTTATGGGTTTCATGAATAGGGTCTTAAAACCCTAGCTTTACATGTGTTATGATGGTCTCTAGTGGTGGTACATTGATTTATTTAGAGCTTGTGAATCATGTGGGGTTTGTATTGCAAGACGTGGAGGATGAATGGTTGTTTGCTGAATATGATAGGTGAGAGTTGAGTATAACAAGAAGGTTGAGAGAACTCCTTAGGGATATGATATGAGTGTGTGTTGGTTTTTCCTGTAGGGCTATTGTTGTGGTTGGTGAAGTTGCTTAAGTTTGGGGATTGCCTTTGGGTGTAGATATGGTTTGTCCAGTTCTTCATGCTTCTAGGTGGATGAGATGTGTTGGCGACTCTAGTGTTATAGAACTCTTTGAAGTTGTGGGTGAGGTGGAGGATAAGTTGGCTTGGAAGTAGGTCCTGGTAAGAGTGTTGGATGTATGAGTGGAGAGGTCATGGAGATATGGTGTTCATTAAGGCCCTTTGGAAGAGCTGTTTCTTTGTATGTGTTTCTCAGAGTGTCGGTGCAGATATGGAGAAGCGAGATCCATATCTCTTTCATTCTATTCAAGCTTATGATGACATGTCAAGTTCTTTCCATGATTCCAAGTCCTCTGTTTCAGCCCCTATGTCATTCATGTGCATTCATGTTTAAGTTGGCAAGTTTATGATGTTTTTACACTTATGGTGAGATCTTGAAAATGGGGATTTAAATGTAATGTTGCATTCTTCTTGGGGCTGATTTGTTGTGATCACTTTTGTCTTGTACGTCTCTTTTACATTCGGGGACGAATGTTCCCAAGGGGGAGATATTGTAATGACCCCAAAAAGTGCCCGAAAATGTGCCTTGGAATATTTGAAATTTTAATTTCCATACATCTAAGAATCCATTGGTTATTTCGAAAATCCAACTTCATATTCTTGTAAAGGGGGTCCAAATTAGGTGAAAAAAGGACTAATCCTGATTTTAGAGCACCCGTAGCAAAATCCAACATTTCAAGTGGCGCAATTTCCAGTGAGGATTATTTGGAAAACAGTAGGGATATGCAAGAACAAAAAATTTATATAAGAAACATTCCTCTAATGAATTCCCTGGGAACTTCTATAGTCAATGGAATATATATAATTATGATCAATCAAATATTACAAAGTCCCGGTACTTATTACTGATCAGAATTTGACCAAAACGGAATTTTGGTCTATACCGGTACCATAATATCAGATTGGGGAGGAAGATAAAAATTAGAAATTGATAGAAAAGTAAGGATATGGGCTTGTGTAAGTAGGAGACAAAAAATATCTAGTCCTCTTCGCGATGCGGAGAGGTGTATTTTCATTCACTGTCTTCTTTAGTCTGTCCAGATTTTTCTAAGTTTGGGTCTAAGTTTTTCCATGTGTTTTTACCTGTACTTAGCCTTATTTCACCCTTATATCACCCTAAACATTCCCCAATACTCACCAAAACACTTAGCCAAATATTTACTCCCTAAATTCAAGTCCCAAACTCAAGACCAATCTTAAGGATTTCATCAAGGATCTCATTCAAGCTTCAAGTCTCCATTTCCATTCTTCTTTAAGACTTCTCTAAAGTCAAGGTATGTGGTGTTGAACCATTGGGTCCTTTCACCCATGGTGCCTAATCCTTCTTTTAACTAATATTGGATGATTTAAAGTTGATTTTTACATGTGGTTCATTTACATTAAGAAATATACTGCACAGTTATTTGAATTCATGAAAGTATGGTTGTTTTGGCATGTTTTGAGTTTTAAATCTTGGATCTAATGTAAGATTTAATGAGGTGTTTTGATGTAAATGTCTTGGGGGTTTTGCAAGGTGTTGACGGATGATTTTACTACAAATTTTCTTGCATGATTTCATCTTTAAATTGCATGGTCTTTTACTCCCATTACACAGCCGCCAAGTGTTTGATAAAATGTCCAGCTAGGTTTCTTGAGGAATTGAAGGTCCAATGCATATCTGATGAGTTGAATGGTGTTATGATGATTATATGATGATGAAATAATGATGGAATGATGATGAGATGAATGTATAATGAGGAGAGGAAGTGTAAGTATGTGATGACTTTGTGACGATGATAGTGATATCTATATGAGTTTTTTTCATCGAGAAGTACCTATGGTGTTGCATGTTGTTGTTGGGTTGTTATGTTTTTTGTATTCTTGGGAAAATGAGTAGTTATGTCTTGATGATTTGGATGTAATTCTTTGATGAGCTAGTTCTATGATTCCTATCGAAAAGGCCATGCTGTAAGGTAGAGTGTTTAATGATTCCTACCGAAAAAGATCATGTCGTAAGGTATGGACACCCTACCGAAAAGGCCATGCCATAAGGTAGAATAGATAATTGTGCCTACCAAAAAGATTATATCATAAGGTATGGACATCCCACTAAAAAGGTCATGCCATAAGGTAGAAAGACAAAAAGGTCTTACCGAAATGATTATATCGTAAGGTGTGGACATTCTATTGAAAAGGCCATGCTATAAGATAGAATGAATCAAGGTTCCTACCCAAAAGATGATATCGTAAAGTAGGGAAAGTCTTATACTACCCACCGAAAAGACTATATCATACGGTAGGGGTATTGATAACACTCTCCAAAAAGGTTATACCGTAAGGTGAGTGGAGGTCATTTGGCCCATCCCATGAAGGTTGGTACAAAGAGGTTTGAGTATGTTTCTCATATTGAGTTTATATTCCTTGATCATGATTTACTAGTATGTTTTACCTTGAGCATTGAGCATGCATGCCATATTGATGTTGTACCTATCCCTTTGCTTACAATTATGCATTTCAATTATGTTGCCTATCTCTTGCTAGCATTGCACTCCACATACTGAGTACATTTAAATGTACTAACGCATACTCTACACCTACATGATGTTACCATGTAGGAACCAGAGGTCTTATTGATTCTTCTTGTGCTAGACGGATTGTTCAAGTTAGCCTTTGGTGAGTCCTCCATTCTGGGGAAAATGACTATTCTCTTATACTATGTTGTAAGACTATCTTTCTTTCATGTATGTATTAACAATAAAGGTGAGCGTAGTTGCTTGACTTGGCCCTCGCTCTTATCTATGTAGTAGAGGTGTTGTTGGACATGTTATGTATTATGTTTGAACTTTAAGTCACTTATGATATCCAAGATTCTTAAGTATAAATCTCTCTCTGACTCCCTTAGTCCTATTTCCCCTTGTTCATGTTTCTTATGATATTTTATATTGCTTCTTTGACCAAGAATGTGTAATGATATGCTATGAGGCTTGTTTGGGATTCCTAGTCGCCGGTCACGTCTAGGACCTAGGCTTGGGTTATGACATCATGTTTCTGATGGTGGCATAGGGGTTGCTAGAGAAGTCCATCAGTTGTCTAGATTGGGAGTTAGGTTGGAAGAGGGTGTTGATGGTGGTGTTGTTGTCATTTATGGTTCTAAATCATCATTGGTTGAGGAGGTGAAGGCTAAGCAAGATTTTGATCCCTCATTGTTAGAATTGGAAACATTGGTAAGGGATGGGAAGGTGGAGGTTTTCTCCCAAGGGGCAGATGATGCCCTTAGATACCAAGGTAGGTTGTGTGTGCCTTTTATTAATGGTTTAAAGGAAAAGATTCTTGATGAGGCTCATGGTTCTGCTTACTCTATTCACCGAGGGTCAATTAAGATGTATAGAGATTTGAGAGAGATGTATTGGGGGGGAGGCATGAAGAGGGACATTGCCAAATTTGTATTAGGTTGCCATAATTGCCAACAAGTCAAAGCCGACATCAAAGGCCAGGTGACCTAACCCAAGACATAAAGATTCCCACTTGGAAGTGGGAAGAGATTAATATGGTTTTGGTGGTTGGTTTTCCCAAGAATAGAAAGGGTTTTGATTCCATTTGGGTTGTGGTTGATAGGATGACAAACTGGCTGACTTTCTACTGGTTAAGACTACCTATGGGGCTGGAGATTATTGTAGGTTGTACATTCATGACTTGGTGAGATTGCATGGGGTTCCTTTGTCCACCATATCGGATCATGGTGCACATTTCATTTCACACTTTTGGAGGTCCTTCCAAAGAGGTCTTAGGACCAAGGTAAACCTAAGTACAACCTTTCACCCTCAAACGGATGGCCAACCGAAAAAACTATCCTAACACATGAGGAAATGCTTAAGGCTTGCGTATTGGAGCTTAAGGGTAGTTGGGATGATCATCTTTTATTGCTTGAGTTTGCATATAACAATAGCTATCATTCTAGCATTGTAATGACTCCTTTTGAGGCTCTCTATGGTAGACATTTTGTATCCCCAGTTGAGTGGTTTGAGATTTGAGAGATGGCTTTGTTGGGTCCAAATCTATTTGTGGATGCTATGGAGAAGGTAAGTATGATTAGGGAAAGGTTGCGGATAGCCCAAAGTCTCCAAAAGTCTTATGACGATGTGAGAAGGAGGGAGCTTTAGTTTAAGGTTGGTGATTAGGTCTATTTGAAGGTGTCTCCCATGAAGGCGGTGGTCCGTTTTGGTAAGAAAGGCAAGTTAAGCACTATATATATGGGTCCTTCTAGGGTGATGAGAAGGATTGGTAAGGTGGCCTACGAGTTGGATTTGCCTAGTGAATGGAGTTGGTTCATCCGGTCTTTCATGTGTCTATGTTGAGGAAGTGTGTGGTTGATCCTAATGTCATAGTGCCTCTTGATGTTGTGGGGATGGTTGAAGACAACTTGTCATATGAAGAGGTTCCAGGAGAGATCTTGGATAGGCAAGTGAAGAGGTTGAGGAATAAGGATGTTGCTTCAGTTAAGGTCCTTTGGAGAAATCAACAAGTCAAAAGTGCTACTTGGGAAGCCGATGCGGATATGCAAAGCAATACCCCTATCTTTTTCATCCTATTCAAGCCTAAGGTACTAATTCTAAGTCTTTTAAGTGATTTCATGTCTCATGTTCCAGCCCCTAAGTCATTTGCATGCATTCATGCTTACATCGTAAAGTTCACGGTGATTTTACAATGATGTTGAGATTTTGAAAATGATGTTTTAAGTATGTTATTGCATTTATTGTTGGGTATGATTTCCTCATGATTACTCTTATCATATACATTTCTTTGACATTCGGGGACGAATTTTCCCAAAGGAGAGAAATTGAAATGACCCCAAAAAGTGCCCGAAAATGTGCCTTGGAAGTTCCTAGAATTGTAATATTCATATATCTCAAAATTTGTGCGCGATATCGAAACTCTGACTCATATTCTTGTTTAAGGGGTCAAATTGAGTGGGGAATGGGTCTAACCCTGATTTTAGAGCAAACGAATCACAATTTGTATTTCCAACAAATCGAATTCCAGAGAGTTTTTTGCGCCCCTGGTGCGATGCACCAAGGACGCCCCTCAGTACAAATTTTGCCTAGTTTTTCTATATTGGTCCAAGGATTTGGGTCATGGGACTAAGCGTTCCCATTCATAAAAATGCCTATACTTAGCCTTATTTCACCCTTATATCATTCAAGACATTCCCAAATAGACTCCCAAACACTTAGACAATATTTCATCACCTAAATTCAAGTCTCAAAACTCATCAGGATTCTAAGGTTAACATTCAAGCTTCAAGTCTCCATTTCCAATCTTCGTCAAGCTATTCTTCCAAGCTAATGTATGTGGGTATATTTCATGAGTTCCTTTCACCCATGATACCCGAGCTCTTCTTTACTTAGAATTGCATGATTTAAAGTTGATTTACTCATGGGTCTTAATTATGTTTTTAGCTATGAATCTAAGGTCTATTGTGATATTTGATGAAGGGTTTTGATGTATATTGCCTGAGTGTGTTACCAAGTATCTATTGATGGTTTTGTATTGGATTTTCTAGCATTATTATACTCTTAAATTGCATGGTTTTACACTAGCACTGCACACCGCCAAGTGTTTGATAAAATGTCCGGTTATGAATTTCTTAAGGAATTAAAGGTCCAATGCATGTCTTATGAGTTGAATGACTATATGATGATCAACGGAATGTATGTATTGATATTATCTCTATAGTATTGGGAATTGATCAAGCCTCATTGGGGGGGGGAGGTTGTAGGCTCGGGTAACCTTATTGAGGGGTTTGTACCTCAATCGCCTCGCGCTCGAGAGGTGGTAGGCCCGTGCAACCATGTCAAGGGGTTTGTACCTTGATAGCCATGTTAGGGAGTTAGTACTCCATTAACCATGTTGGGGGGTTTATTCCTCATCAACCATGTTGAGGGGTTTGTACCTCATCAACCTATTGAGGGGTCCGTACCTCATTCGCCTCTCCAAGGGGATAGTAGACCTTGGATATGCAATAACAATGGTCTCTCCTTACACATGTATTTCGTTCTATATAATCATGATTTTACTTCATGTATCATTCACACATGCCATATTGCTATATGCTTATCCAGTACCTATGTTATGCATTTTTTATGATGCTTATCACTTGTTGCATTGCATCATACATACTTCGTACATTCAAACGTACTAACACATACTCTATGCCTAAATGATGTCACCATGTAATAACCGGAGCCCCACTTGATCATCCTCCTCCACGTGGCTAGTAAGACGTCTCTCAAGCTTGTTGGTGAGTCCTCCATTTCGGGGACGATGCTTATGATCTCTTATTATTTTCTAAGACTATCCTTCTTTTGTATATATGTTGACTGTGAGGGTGAGACCAGCAGCTTATCTTGGCCCCCACTAAGTATCTACATTTTAAAGGTATTGTTGGACATGTTTGTATTATGCTTGAGCTTGACTCTCTATTGACTCTTGATGTTTATGATATGAGAATTGTTCTTTATTCCAGTTTGTCCCTATCTACTATCTCATGTTGTACTTTCTTGCTTCCGCGACCAAGGATGTGTGTATGATATGGCAAGAGTCTTGTTTGGGGTTCTTTCAGGTTCTCCACTCGCCGTGTCACGTCTAGGCCCTAGGCTTGGATCGTGACAATCACAAGGAAATATTTTATGCAAAATGAATAGGGACAATTTCTATAGATCCTTCTAGCAACAACATATGCACCAATGGGAGTAGACACCTCATATGGCTCACACAACAATTAGGGTTTAACATGAAGGTTTTTGGCAAATAAAGGAGTAATAAAGGAAAGAGTGGCACCCGGGTCTATCAATGCATACACATCACAATAAAAGACTTTTAACATACTGGTGATAACATCGGGAACCTCATCTACCCCTTCTTTCCCTTGAAGAGCATCGAATCGAATTTGCCTTGGAGCACCCCCTAATTGGCCTCCTCTTCCCCTAGGACTCGCATTTGCTCCTTGGCCTTGTGGACGACCATCTCTACCCTTATGTTGATTACGAGGACAATCCATCACCTTGTGACCCACTTCACCACACCCATAACAAGCATTAGTACGCTTCAAACATAGGCCACTGTAACCTATACCCCATTTTGGGCACATAGGACTAGGCACCATACCACCACCACCTTGGACCCTTGGGTTGTCATTAGTAAATCTCCTATTAGGAGCATTTGAAGACCCTTGGCCTTGATGAAACTAGCCACCCTTGGTACTTTGGAATCTACCTTCAAAATGGGCCCTTTTGGCCTCACCCATTCTCTTCTTTCTCAACTTTTCCCCCCTCTAATTGTTTGGCATTAGTCATGAGGTGGGACAAGTCCATATCATCTATAAGCATGGTGGCATGATACTCCTCATTCACCAAATAGGATACACTCATCACAAACTTGTTCAGCCTAAACCTTGGCTCGGCCAGCAATTGTGGAGCATATTTGGAGAGTTGATTGAACTTGAGGGTATACTCTCTCACACTCCTCGACTCTTACTTTAGATTTATGAATTCCATCATTGTTTCCTCCCTTAGCTCAAGAGGGAAGAACCAGTTGAGAAACGCTGCCTTAAACTTCTCCCAAAGGATCACATTGTTGTTCCTCTTCTCCAATTTCCATTGGGTAAACCATATTTTGGCAACCCATTTGAGTTGGTAGGCCACTAACTCCGCTTTCTCCTCTGAGTTAACCCCACATTGTGGACAACACTTTTTACACATCATCAATAAATTCTTGAGGATCCACATCTACTTTAGACCCATGGAAATTCAGTGGGTTCATCTTAGTAAAATCCCTCATCCTTGAGGCTGCAGTAGGTGCATGATGGGCTTGGGCCCCTTGGTTGATTTGATTAGTCATGGCATGGGCTAGCATGGTAATAGCATCCCACAAATATTCATGAGCTGCTCCCCCATCATGAGGAACTTGAGGAGCGGGAGGGGCCGGTTGCTCCTCGAGTGGACAAGCTATTCTTCCTCTTGGAATAGACATGATCTAGCAGAGCAAAGAACATTCCTAAGGGGAAAGCCTTACCTTAACTCCTATAGCACGACATAGATCAAGAAGAAAGGAAACATTTCCTTAAATGCCTTACAGCCTCTTGCTCAGAGTTGTGGCGCACTTTACAACCATGAACAAGACTCTAATCGATACTGTGTGTTGGATCCCGAGGACCATTAATAACCTAGTTCTCTGATACCAACTTTTTCACGACCTAAGCTTGAGGCATAGACATGACACGGTGAATGGAAATTTGAAGGGACCCCAAACAAGCCTCTTAGTATATCATTTACACATCGTTAGTCGTGAAAGAAATTAAAAACAACAAGAGAGCACAAATAAGGATAAGGGGACTAAAGGAAGTCTTTAATAAAATAAACCATAGAAGAGTCAAAGCTCAAGAATAATTACACCACTTGTCTAAGAACACCTCTAGCATAGATACGGCGGGAACCAAGACACTTTTCGGGCTCACCAAGAGTTCAACATAAAGAAATAACATAGGCAAGAATAGCATAGCTAGTGTCTCCGAACTAGAGGACTTACCAAAGCTTATCTTCAAGATGGCCAAAACTAACCACGTGAAGGATGATTGTGAGGAGCTCCAGTTCCTACATGGTAACATGATGCAGACATAAAGTATGTGTTACATTTGAATGTACTACGTATGTAAGATGCAATGCAGCAAGGGATACACAACATATTAAAAATGCATAATCATAAGCAAGGAATAGTATATTAGCAGCATGGCAATGCATGATCAATGGTTGATGTAAAACATTCTTGTATAGAACATATTACATGTGTAGGAAGATACCATAATCATAGACCAAGCAAACTAATACTTGGAATCCAAGGCATGTCAACCCCTTGGAAGGTGATTGAGGTATATACCCCTCAATTGGTAGATGGGCATGTCACCCCCCATCATAGTGGTCAAGGTATATAACCCTCAACATGGTCGATGGGCATGTCACCACCCATCATAATGGTCAAGGTATATACACCTCAACATGGTAGATGGGCATAACACCCCCCATCAAAGTGGTTGAGGCATATCACCCCCTCAACAAGGTGTGCTCAACTTACAATACTATAAATACTTTCCATAAATTCGTCACATACATACATTTTTTTATCATCATAAAGTCACTTGACTCATAGGTCATGCAATAGGTTGTCTGTAACTCAAGAACCACTTGACGGACATTTTATCAAACAATTACCGCATGTGTAATGCTATTTCAAAATCATGTCATTCAACAGTGAAATCATGTCAGAAAACTTAATGTAAATCAACCCACCAATACTTGGTAACACCCTCATACAAGAAACATTGAAACCCCTCATCAAAGCTCATAATAGATCATAGATTCATAGCTCAAAACTTGCTTAAACAATCAACATTTTATGAAATCCCAACATAGCTTATAATCAAATTCATAATAAGAGATACCAATAGATAATTCAACTTACAAACATGCAATTTACATAAAAAAGAAGATTGGGCACTCTGGGTGAAATGAACCAATGGTTGAAACCCACATACCTCAACTTTGGGTATTTTCTTGATAAAGATTTGAATGCAAACTTGAAGCTTGAATGAATTTCTTGAGATCCGGAGATGAGTTTGGGACACTTGAATTAGGATGAAATATTTGGCTAAGTGTTAGAGAGGATTTTGGCGAATGTCTTGAATAACTTGTGGTTGAAAAATGACTAAGTATAGGTCTTTTTACACATAGGATGTATTGGGCCTAAAACACCAAGGCCTAAGAGCAAAACAGGAAAAACTAGTAACAAAATTTACTGGTCCGCTCCCTGGCCGCGTTGCGCCAAGGGCATGGATCCTTACTATTTTTCAAAAATTTTGGAAAATGAAATTTTGCTACAGTTGCTCTTACATCAGGTTTATACCCACTTCCTACTCAATGTTTTCACCTTCTCATAAGTATAAAGTCGGATTTGGGATATCATGCATGGATTTTGAGATATATGGAAATTACGATTATAGGCATTTTTGAGGCATATTTTCGGGCACCTTTTGGGGCGTTTCACCATCGGCCAAAATCCATCTTGTATTTCACATCTCCATTCTTCGTAAATGTTTGGGCTCTCCTTTTCATCAGATTACTCTAATTAAGCTTTTGGATCAGTCATCATCTTTGGTTCTTCTCCCTAAAGATGTCATCTAGGCCAGGACTATTTTGTAGGGTGGTTACCAAGTTCATTAATGCCTTATCAATTGGATGGGTCTTCCATCAATAGATGCTTCTTTGGAGGATACTCAAACATTACACCAATAATTTCCAGATCATAACCTTGTGGGTAAGGTTCGACTCCATGGGGGTGGCGTTGTAATACATATAGATCACATGTCAGAGGTGCTTAGGCACATTACCAAGGATAAGAAATGGCCTAATCATTGTAACACTAATGAGATACTCGAAAATGTATTTAATCTATCAGCTTTTTCATAAGAAATTCTTCTAGAAGTTGAACAATTAGCAAGACTGTTGTCGTCCATCGATATGTTTAGAAACCAAACTTCACAACTCTTTCTTATAAGTGATAGCTAGCCCCAGATATCTGTTTGATTAATTACTTTGCAATTCATTTAAATATAGAAGTCTTGAGTGATTTTGTGGTGAGCCTAAGGACACCAATGGATTGCATTACAGCTCCTTGATGGTTATTTTTAATTGCTTTCATGACCAAGGATGTGTAATGCTATCCAAAGAGGCTTGTTTGGGGTATGTTCGGGTTCCTCATTCGCCGGTCGCATCTAGGCCCTAGGCTTTGTCGTGACAAAGATGGTATCAGAGCACTAGGTCGATAGATCCTAGGATTCCAACACACCGCGTCGCTTAGAGTTTTATTCGTGGTTGTGTTGTGCACCATAACTATGAGTAGGAGGCTATGAGATGTTTTAGGAAATGTCTTCCTTCTTCATAGTCTATGTCGTGCTTTAGAAGTGAGATAGGGCTTTTCCCTCTAATGAATGTTCTTTGCTCTTCTAGTTGATCACACTGCTTCGAAGAGAAATGCAAAGGAAGGTAAATTGGAGGTTTTTATGTTGATGGATTCGAGTTTCACTATTTATCTCATTATTTTTATTGGTTGCTAGTAGGCTTCTTGTGTGTCCCGAGTTGTGATATGAACCTTTGGTTTTTACCTCTTGGTTGGGTATATTTGTTGCTAGAAAGTCCATAGGTATTGTTACATGTTCATATTACATTAGGTCTTGCCTTGTCGCTTGTTGGATTTGATGTGGTGGATTTTGATGTGGTACTTGGAATGGGATAGTTGCATGCATGTTGTGTATCCTTTGATAGTAGTAGCCGTAGAATTAGTATTTGACTCCCTAATGAACCCGTCCTTCAGTGGAAGTGTCTTGATGAAGTGGTCAAGTGATAACAAGGGGGTTAGGTCCATTTCATGTCTTAAGGTACAATTGATCTCTAAGGGGTTGCATTTATAATCTTGTGAGAATTGGAGGTGATGAACCTAAGTTGTTTTGTTTAGAATTGTTGGTGGTGGTAGATGAGGCCTTGAATGTCCCTTTCTGATATTTTGAAATTAGGATAGTGTCTGTTGGTTTGACTAGTACACCGGTTATGCTTATAAGTCTCATGATTAAGATCCTTAGTCCCTACTCTAATAAGCTTATGGTGGTTTTGGTGATGATATGATGGTTCGTTTCCCTAATGAGGTAGTGCATGTGAGTCATTGGAGGGTAGTACTACAAAGTTTAACGAAGAAAGTTGGATACTAAATAGGAGAAGTGGGAGTTTTGTCGTAAGATGTTTCCTTCCTAGGTCGTGTGGTGACGGGTGATGGTATTAATGTGGACCCTAGTAAGCCGAAGGTGATTAAAGATTGGCCTAGACATTTGAACCAATTAGATAATAGGAGCTTGTTGGGCTTAGCGGGCTAATACTGGAGGTTGTGAATTAGTTATCTTCTATTACTTCTCCTATGACTTGGTTGACCCTTAGAAAGGCTAATGTTGTGACCGATGTTTTGAGTAGGTGATTTGATAGGTTCGGGAGTTGCTATCTCTTGTGTGATTCTTTTGTGCTAAAAGGATTCATATGTATGTCCTAGATTGTTGCGTGAGACTATAGTGGCTAGAAGAGATCTATAAAGGTTGCCCTATGTTATGATTGGGTAGAGTCTTGTCTTGTGATCTCGGTTGGACTTAGTTTGATGGATTGAACGTCTTGGAGTGCTTTGGGTACTTGCATAGCATGCTTCCAATAAGTGTAGAACTTGTAAGGTTGTAATATGATAGTTGAGGATGGTCGATCTATTTGGTTAACTACAATGGGTTAGTTATTTCTCTAAGATTGATCTTTGGTAGGGGTTTGTCCACAAGTGAGGATGAGGGTAGGTAATATCACTAAGTATTTTTTCGGACTAGGAGTGAGCATTATTAGTATTGATAGAGTTGTTTGGTTTACTTATGCATTAGTGGTGTTTGTGAGTTTCTTGAATAGGGTCTTAAAACCGTACCTTAATATGTTTGTAGTGGTCTCTAGTGATGAGGTATTGATTTGTTTAGAGCTTGTGAATCATTTGGGGGTAGTATAGCAAGTCTTAGAGGATGTGCGGTTTTTTGCTAAATATGATAGGTGCGCATTGTGGATAGCAAGAAGGTGGTTAGAATTCTTTAAGGACTATGAATGAGTGTGCATTATTTTTCCCCGGTAAGACTAATGTTGCGATCGGTGCTCTAGGTAGCCTAGCATGTGTTGTTGATGGTGGCAAAGAGGAGACTAGTGGAGTCCATCGGTTGGTTAGATTGGAAGTTAGGTTGAGGGAAGCTTAGCATGGTGGTGTAGTGTTCTTGATGGTTCTAAATCTTCTTTGATTGGGAGGTCTAGATTAGGCAAGACCTTGATTCCGCCTTATTAGAGTTGGACGTTTTGGGTGAGAAGATGATAGAGTGGAGGTTGTCTCCCAAGGGGGAGATGGTGGTTATGGTACCAAGTGGGTTAGGTGTATTTAAGGTTGACAATTGAGTTGAGGATTGTGAGTCCTTATAGAGTGTAGAGGGAGGTTGGTAAGATTGCATCAGTTTGGGAATTGCCTGTAGGATGGGTATGGTTTATCTGGTTTGTCATGCTTCTAGGTTGAGAGGATGTGTTGGTTTCTCTAGTGCTATAGAACTCCTTGAAGTTGTTGGGGAGGTAGAGGATAAGCTGTCTTAGAAAAAGGTCCTGGTGAAGGTGTTGGATGGATGAGTGGATAAGTTGATTGATGAGGATGTGGGTGTTCCTCAAGACCCTTCTGGAAGAATCGCGAAGTTGAAGGTGTCTCTTGGGGAGCCGAAGCAGGCATGGAGAAATAATTTTCGTATCTCATTTATTCTATTCAAGCTTATGATGACATGCCAAGTCCTCATGATTCCAAGCCTTATGTTTCAGCCCCTATGTCACTTGCATACATCCATGTTTATGTTAACAAGTTCATGATTATTTTTGACACTTATGATAATGTTTTGAAAATAGTATTTTAAATATATTGTTGCATTCTTGTTGGGGATGATTTTTTCATGTTCACTCTTATCATGTACGTTTCTTTGACATTCGGGGATGAATGCTCTAAAGGGGGTGATATTGAAACGAACCAAAAAGTGCCCGAAAATGTGCCTTGGAAGTTCTGAGAATTGTTATTTCCATATATCTAAAATTCTATTCGTTATTTTGAAATTCCAACTTCATATTCTTGATCAGGGGGTCAAATTGAGTAGGTAATAGTTCTAACCCGAAATTTAGAGCAACCATATAAAAATTCGAAAATCACAAAAATGCAATTTAGGAGGGTCAACTTTAAAGGGCTATATATCTTAGCACAGAAAGAACTTTGTGTCCTGTGACCTACCAAATTAAAGCTATTTGAATTATCTTTCCAATGCACTTGGTTTCACCCCATTCTGAGTTCAGACGAAGTATTTATGCCTGTTTTCGTATAACTCGTTTGTGCAGAAATGCAAATTCCAGTAAGTAATCCGCATCGCAGAGTGTTAATTTGGTCCTTTTTTTTAAATTTTAGTCCAAGACTTTCAAGTCTTGGGCCTAAGAGTTCCCATACTTGAAAATAACTATACTTAGCCTTATTTCACCCTCATATAATCCTAAACATTCCCCAATACTCACTCAAACACTTATACTAATATTTCTCTCAAGATTCAAGTCCAAAAACTCAAGATCAATCTTAAGGATTTCTTTCAGCTTTAAGTCTCCATTAAAATCTTCTTCAAGAGCTTCTCCAAAGCTAAGGTATGTTGCTTTCAATCATTGTGTCCTTTCACCCATGGTGCCCAATCCTCTTTTCTACTTAAATTGCATGATTTAAAGTTGATTTTACATGTGGGTTTTGTATATTTATAAATTTACTGCGTTGTGATTTGAATTCATGAAAGTATGGTTGTTTAGCATGTTCTGAGCTCTAAATCTTGGATCTAATGTTGGATTTGATGAAGGGTCTTGATGTATGTTGCTTGAGGGTGTTACAAAGTGTTGATTAATGGTTTTAGATGGGATTTACTTGCATGATTTCACTCTTGAATTGTATGATTTTACACTAGCACTGTACACCGGCCAAATGGTTGATAAAATATCCGGGTTAGGGTCCTTGAAGAATTGTTAGTCCGATCCATTTCATATGAATTGAGTGACTATATTATAATTAAAGGATGTTTAAATGAGTGTTTAAAAGATGTAAAGCACCTATGTTATTGCAAGTGAATTGGTGGGCTCTAATGAGGTCATATCCTTGGGGATTGTGATGAGTTATTGAGTTCTTATACTAAGACCAATGCTACTAGAAGGGGTTATGAACTATGTTTAATGCTTTACTCTCTAGTTCAGGGCTAATTCCGACATGTAGGGGTTATGATCTATCTTGTACACCTTACCCTCATGTACGAATGTTATGTTACTCTTTATGAGGTTATATTAGTCTTTATGAGGTTATGTTAGTCTTTATGAGGTTACACTATTCTTTATGTGGTTGTACTACTCTTTGTGATGTTATGCTACTCTTTATGAGGTTATGTTACTCTTTATGAGGTTATGTTACTCTTGATGAGGTTATGCTAATCTTGATGAGGTTATATTACTCTTTATGAGGTTATGCTACTCTTGATGAGGTTATGTTACTCTTTATGAGGTTATGTTACTCTTGATGAGGTTATGTTACTCTTGATGAGGTTATGTTATTATAGATGAGGCTATGTTACTCTTTATGAGGTTATGCTTTTCTTGATAAGGTTATGTTACTCTTCATGATGTTATGCTACTCTTGATGAGGTTATGTTACTCTTTATGATGTTAAGCTACTCTTGATGAGGTTATGTTACTCTTTATGAGGTTAGGTTACTGCTAATGAGGTTATGTTACTGTTTATGAGGTTATGCTACTCTTGATGAGGTTATGTTACTCTTGACGAGGTTATGCTACTCTTTATGAGGTTATGCTACTCTTGATGAGGTTATGTTACTCTTGATGTGGTTATGTTACTCTTTATGAGGTTATGTTACTCTTGATGAGGTTATGTTACTCTTGATTGAGGTTATGCCATGTAGCTCACATGAAGGGTTCATGAACCATGCTATCTCTTTACCTTGATGTGCTGCCTATTACCTACTAAAAGGGGTTATGACCTATACTATATCTCTCACCCTGTAGAACAAGGTATTTGGATGATCTAATCATGTCACCTTATTGTATTAGTAATCTAAGTAAGTATGATTATTTCCAAGTATGTTTTACTTCAAGCATCATGCATGCATGCCATATTGCTATGTACTCCTTTATTGCCTAGTTATGAATTTTGATTATGTGCCTATTTCTTGTTGCATTGCATAATACATACTTAGTACTTTCAAACATACTAACGCATACTCTATGCCTACGTGATGTTACCATGTAGGACCCTAAGCTCCTATTGATCCTACTTGTGGCTATACGGATTGTTCAAAATAGCTTTTGGTGAGTCCTCATGATATGAGTGTGCATTATCATCATGTAAGGCTGATATGGTGGCAGATTCTTAGAGTAAGGTGTCTATGGGTAGCCTAGCTCATGTTGATGATGGTGGCAAAGGGTGGTTAGAGAGTTCCATCGGTTGACTAGATTGGGAGTTAGGTTAGAAGAGGTTGATAATGGTGTTGTTGTAGTTTATGGTTTCAAATCTTCAGTGGTGGAGGAGGTGAAAGCTAAGTAAGATCTTGACGTCGCTTTGTTAGAATAGAAGGCATTGGTAAAAGATGGTAAGGTGGAGGTTTTCTCCCAAGGGATTTTATCATTCTAGTATTGGTACGGCTCCTCTTCCATTGGTTGAATTTGCAAATAACAATAGTTATCATTCTAGTATTTGCAAATACTAAGACCCCTTTTGAAGGACCTCCGAAAATGTGAGGTAAATTGAGTGCCACGATCCGATATAATGGACAAAGGAACCCATGCAATCTCACCAAGTCATGAATGAATGATCTAGCATAATCTTCATCCCAGTAAGTAGTTTTAACTGGTAGAGAGTAAGTTGCTTTTATCATTCTAGTATTGGTTCGGCTCCTCTTCCATTGATTGAATTTGCAAATATAACAATAGTTATCATTCTAGTATTGGTATGGCTCCTTTCTAGGCCCTCTATGGTAGGCATTGTAGATCACTAATTGGGTGATTTTAGGTAGGAGAGGTGCCTTTGATAAGTCTGAATTTGGTTATGGAGGCTGTTGAGAAGGTAAGGAAGATTAGAGGAAAGTTGGAAACAGCCAAAGTCGTGAAAACAAATTCTATGCTGATGTGAGGAGGAGAGACCTTGAATTTAAAGTTGGTGATTGGATATAATTTAAGGTTTCACCCATGAAGGGTGTGGTTCGTTTTCCTAAGAAGGGTGAGTTAAACCCAAGATATGGGGGTTCTTATAGAGTGTTGAGGAGGATTGGTAAGGTTGCATGCGAATTGCAGTTATCTATGAATAGGGATATGGTTCATCCAGCTCTTCATGCATCTAGGTTGAGGAGATATGTTGTTGACTCAAGTACTATAGAAGTTTTGAGGTTGTGGGTGTTGTGGAGGATAAGTTGGCTTAGGAGAAGATCCCGGTAGAGATATTGGATGGATGGATGGGAAGAGTTGATTAATAAGTATGTGGTGTTCATCAAGGCATTGTGGAAGAATCATCTAGTCAATAGTTTCTCTTGGGGAGCCAGAGTGGGCATGGAGAAGCAATATCTATACCTCTTTCACTCTATTCAAGCCCAAGATAACAACTAATACCTTAATGTGATTTCAAGTCTTAAATTCATCCCTCATGTCATTACATGCATTCATGTTTAAATTGACAAGTTCATGATGATTTTGCACTTATGTTGAGATTTTTGAAATGATGTTTAAGTGCATTGTTGCATCCTTATGGGAGCTGAAATTATCTTATTTATGTCTCTTGTATACCTTTCTTTGACATTCGGGGACGAATGTTCCCAAGGGTAGATATTGAAATGACCCGACAAGTGCTCGAAAATGTGCCTCGGAAGTATCCGAAATCGTAATTTCCATATATCTCAAAATCTGTGCGTTAATTCAAAAATTTAACTTCATATTCTTGTTCAGGGGGAAAATTGAGTGGGGAATGAATCTAACCCAAATTTTAGAGCAAACGAATGAAATTTCAATTTTCCAAGTGAGCAATTTCTAGTGAGTTGTCATGACCCAAGTCTAGGGCCTAGAGGTGACACGGAATGGGGAACCCGAAGGAATCCCAAACAAGCCTCTTAGCATATTATACACACATCCTTGGTCGCGGAAGCAATAAAATACAACAAGAGATAGTAGATAGGGACAAACAGGCTAAGGGACAATTCTCATATCATAAACATCAAGAGTCAAAAGAGAGTGAAAACGCAAAGCGTAATACAAACCTATCCAAAAATACCTCTAAAACATAGATAGTTAGCGGGGGACAAGACAAGCTAACGGGCTCACACTTATATTCAACATATACACAAAAGAAGGACAGTCTTAGAATATAGTAGGAGATCATAAGCATCATCCCTGAAATGAAGGACTCACCAAAGAGTTTGAGAGAGGTCGTACTAGCCACGTGGGGGAGGATTCTCAAGAGGGACTCCGATTTCTACATGGTAACATCATATAGGCATAAAGTATGCATTAGTATGTTTGAATGTACTAAGTATGTTGGATGCAATGCAAGAAGGGATAGGCATCATAATCGAAATACATAATCATAAACAAGGGTAAGTATATACATCAACATGTTATGCATGATCAACGCTTGAAGTAGAACATGCTAGTAAATCATATGCTTAAATAGCATTTAGCACATGTGTCATAATAGACCGTCATCATAAGTTGAACAAACCATTACCCGATCTCCTTAGCACACCACCCCCTTGAAAGATGATTGAGGTTCATAT
>JAPFFP010015060.1:0-16848 GCA_026153255.1 Solanum medicagineum
TAAAATTTCTTTTATACATCATTAAAAATGAAGAGATGTCACATAAAATGAAACAACAAAAGAATAAATAAATATTAAATATGAAAAATAAACTAAAATAAAATAAAGTAAAATAGTGGATAGCAGACAGGTGAAGGGCCCACATGTGGAGACAGACATAAGAAGTGAAGATGAAACGCGGCTGCCGATTTTGTGTGGGGCCAGATTCTCTTACATTTCTCATTTTAAACTCTCAATTGTATTTTAATTTTTTAATTAAGAAAAAGGGATAAATATATTTTTTCAAACTTTACTATTTAAAGTACCTATATGAACTTGCTCAGGATCATGGTTTAAATTAGAGGGTGATAAAATTAAACGTAATTTATTTAACCTCTTAAAGTTTGAATAGGTTAATAATTCACTCATTGATTATTCAATCTATTTTAATTCAATTCATTGAAGTTTAGGTGGTTTAATAATCCATCTCAATCCAATCTATTTGAACTCATTTAAAATTGCATTGATATGCAATCCGAATTGACTTGAGAGAGATCCTGTCAAAATTATTTTAAGATATTCTTTTAATTTGATATGTTTTGTATAGGCAAAATAAAAAAATAAAATTTAATGAAGTACTAAAATATTGAAAAAGAACAAATAAAATAAATAAAACTTAGCCGGGTTGGTTGGATCTTGACTCACTCTGCACATTACTCAACTCGTATTGACCCAACTCATTTTGATCCAAACAAATTCAAGTTGGATTGAGTCTTGACTCGTTTGTTGTCTTGACTTATTATGACCCACTCAATTTTTTTTGGTTTCCCATCCAGTATCCAGTATTCACATTGAAATCCGACTATGTTCAGATTCGTATCGTGTAGGGCCCCATTTTGGGGGAAGCACACCCTAGCAAGGTTTTTTCATTCTCAAGGCTCGAACATGGGACCTCTGGTTAAGAGAGGAGCAACCTCATCCGCTGCACCACATCATTTGGTCGTAAGTCACTCAAATTTGACTCAATCCCCCCCTCCCCCATCGTCACGCTTGATTTAAATAGAAATAGAATGAATAAATTCAAATTATTAGGAATAAATCTTTTTAATGATAAATAAGTATGTACGGACTCTTCGCTAATTCCATATTAAAAAACTAACCCCTCTCTTTCTATATATTATTCTCATCGTATACTAAATTATATATTAAAAATAGTTTTTAATTTAAATAATCAAGAAAGAATTACTCCTTTTTTTTTCTCTTAATAATTAGATCATTCTTAAATGTGAAAAACTCTATTGTTATAATTCTCAAAAAATATCATCCATTTAGTATAGTTATATTAATGAGATTATATCCTTTATTAATTTTTTTAAATAATTATGTCAAATTTTTTCTACTTTTGGGGATGATATTTTTGAGATGAGGGTCTTTCGAAAATAATCTATCTACCTGCATTTGATAATGGTAAAATTTACGTACATTTTATTTTTTTCAGACCATATTTATAAAATTATACTAAATATTTTATTATAATTATGTCGAATCTTATTATTAGGATTTATTTTTTTGGGCCAAACACACTGATTTAAATTCCAATTCCATTGCAATTGGCAAGGACCACAAACTTTATAAAAGATACTTTAAATGTTGGAAACACAAACTTTTTAAAAGATACTTTAAATGTTGGAAATTAGTTACTTGTTATAAATGTTATTCTAAAGAGTAATTATCATTCTGATATTTTCAAATAATTAGAAGAATGAATATTAGAGGAGGTTATTTGAAGTCACCAAACTACAATGACCTCATTCAAATTGGTCCCCATTTATTTTCATTACTAGTTATCAGAGCGCAGTACCACGAATTCAATATATATTATTTTTTTATTTTAATTTATGCGCTATTAATAAATTTTTTAAATATATTTTATAAATTTTAAAGTTGTTAATTATTGTGATTATTACATTTTATGTTATTTTTAAATAATGTATATTACTTATTTTGTTTTAATTTATATAGAACATATAAAACTTAGTGAGTCAATTAAATTTTATTTAGTTTTTAGATATTATAAATTATTGATATGTTGTAATTTATAATAGGTTTTATATAAATTTTAAATAATGTTTGTTATCTTTCTATCCCAATTTAAATTTTAAATTGGTAATTATTGTGACCTAAAATACTTTTACATTATTTCAAGTAATTTACATGAACCTTTTTTTATTTATTTGTATCATTTTTTAAAAACAAATGCTTCTTTTTTGACATAAATATCATCATAAAAAAAATATTAAAATGGTTATTTAATTTTACTTGTTCAATTTCAAAAGAAAGATACAATTTATCATTCTGATACCACTTCTGTTCATTGTAGCAACCACATTAGGAGCATACCTAGCAAGGGAATTAAATTGGAGGCTGTACTCCCTCACGCTCATATTTCCCTAGTGAAGATTCAAGAATTGATCTGCACGAGCCTCCCAAATCTCTATTGGCAAGTAATGGTCAAGAAAGGCCTCTTTGAACTCTTTCCAGGTGATTGGGGGAGCATCTATACCTTATGATTTTGTATTTGTTTCATCCTAATTCTAATATTTGTATTACTTAATATAATTAATTAGGGTGATATGGTAAAATCATAGTTGAAGCAACTGAGAAAATGATTTATGAGGTGGTAATATTGTAAAATCACAGTTGAAGCAATTGAAGAAATAATTAATAAAAGCGATAAAACAACTAGAGCTTTACGGTTTATTTATACAAATGCATATTTTATATAGTTACCTTAACTATTTGATCGACGAATGAGACACATAAAAAATAAATTAAAATTTAAATATAAATTGTCTGATTGAAATATTTTATTAAAAAATTAAGGTGTTTTAATTAAAATAAAATTGTGTTCGGATATCGAAATAGAACATTCTCAAAATAAGTCGATTATATTTGTGTATGGTTTTTATAATATAGTGTGCATGATTTAAATTGGGGATTAATTTTTGATTGCTAATCATGAATGAACAATTTTTTATTTTTTATTTTAACAATTTAGAGGTCATTGGACAATTTTTTTTTAATTTTCATGTGTGGTAATCAATAACTTTTGGTTGAAAGCCTTTAATTAATTGACAAAAAAAAAAAGAAAAAGAAATATGAAAAATATGACCCAAAGAAAACAGGTCAAAATCAACTTGTCCCTTTACAGAAAGGGAAAACTTGCACCCTTTCCCATTCCTATTTCCATGAATGTATCGCATGGATCAGCCTTCCTAGATCTACAAGCATGTGCAAATGATGAATCTTCAACAATCTCAGGTCCCTCGCTACACTATTGGGCTTGGATTGATTTTATTTGAGACAAGTTTGGTGAAGACTTGTTTAACCCAATCTCTGCGAGTGATTCAGATGTATGGTATCAATCTTTGCTAGGACGTTCTAAGGTGCACGCACTGCCGTTGTTGCCATTATTATTTCACATATAAGCTTCAATTCCTCTTTGTTGCTATGTGGAATTCACCATAAACTTAGTCTGTCAACAGGTTGAGGCTCAGCGAATACCACTGTTTTAACAGTTAAAAATCAGATTCAGTTCATGTATTTAAGGTACCCTCGTTCTTTTTCCTTTGTAGACTATTGTTGCCTCTGTTGTTCTCTTTGCTGGCTAGTATAATTGATGTTTTGTGCCTTTGTTCGCCGCATATTTGATATCTGCTGTGCATCTAGGACTAGTTGCTCTTCCTTGTTTTGGAACATCAAAAAAACTTAATTTGTGTTGAATACGATTAGCAAAATAGTCTGAAACTTGTGTTGAATGTCCACTGCGCTGTGCTTCTTCAAGGAGTTAATTTTCTTGACCATCCCATTGATACTCCAAGGCACCTCCAAAATCCCTGATATACAATTAAACACCATTAAAGAATCTGTCCCCAAAATAACTGGCATCTAGTTCATGCTGACACAAGCTTCAAGCCCTTTCTCCAATGCCCAGATTTCAGCTGGTTCTCTACCCATGTTCAGTGATGTTCCAATTTCTAACATAAAACCCAGTAGGACTAGGACCTTTATAGGCCCTATCAGTATTGCATTTAAAACACCTCTCTTTAGGTAACTTCCGGTAGATTATGCTTGGTACAATGATTGATTTACATCCACTCAAAAATTGTACTAGATGAATATTTGAATTTTGGCATCCTATATAGATAAAATTATCCCTGCTGTTCCTCCTTTTACATATCCCCCATAATATAAAACAAGGAACAACATTAAGTAGTGGCTTAAGCTTATTCCACCACTTATAAATTGTATCCTTTAAAAAATCACAAGGTCCATTTATCCCTACCTCCTTTGAGAAAATGGACCATAGATAATTATCTGCAGGACTGGCTAAGAAAAGATGATGATATGATTCTTCAGCCAGTTGATCACAACAACAACTACTAAAATCATCCACCACATCAATTCTAATCCAGAACTCCCCTATAGGTAATCTTTTTTCAAACGGTCTCCACACAAAAAAGGTTATTCTTTTTTTTCATATTTCTCATGTGATGTCCCATGGGATCTTACCAGTTTCTAAGCCAATATGACAATAAATTTCCTATTCAAAGAAAGCATTGGGTGGGGAATATCTGAAGTACCTTCTATTGCACTAAATTCCAGTTCTCTGGTAACATAACCCACAGTATCTTTAGGGAAAGCATCTCTCAATCTACTCTCATTCCATCCTCTATCAACCAGTAAATAATCCACATCTTTTTTCATCATCTCATTTGAGTAAGACACAGGAAGATGATAAAATAAGACTCCGAATTGAGTCCAGTTATCATACAAAATGCTAGAGCGTCCAGTTATCATACTCCGAATTGGTTTTTTAAATCCGCAACCTGTCCCCCCTCTCCCCCATTAATTTTAACAATAGTTACTTCAACCCACCTTACCCCACATAACTTTAAAACCTATCCTCCCCCGTTGCCATCCCTAGTTATCAACACATACATAGTCGAACTTACCGTATATATAATATTGTGAATGAAGTTTGTAGATACATCTGACTTCTAGTTTCCTCTGCGATAGTTGTTTTCTCTATTCTTAATTCATGAGTTATACGAAGAATTATTTCATCACAGACTGAGACTTAAATAGGTATTGAATTCAAAACTCAATACTAAAAATGGTGAACGTTTCAAAAAATCAAGATAATGTATAAACGTGAGAATTATGCTCATTAAATAAGACGCATCACGTGTGGTATTTAAATTTTCACAATCATGATAGTAAGCAAGTTAGTTTCGATACAACTGTTAACATATTTTTCATTATGACATCTTTTAAATGCCTCGTTTTATCACAAATCATCAAATATAGACCATTGAATTTATGTGCATATGTATAAATATATAGCAATTTCAATTGTTATCGGTAGGGAGCAATGGGATGGGGTGGGGCGGGGCGCGTGCGAGGTCGGGTTGGGTTGCACCCAATTCATAAAATTTTTAAATCGCTCCACCTCACCCCGTTTCGCCCGTATGATGACTTTTTTCACTTGCATTATACATCTGACTTCTAACTTTCTGTTCTTTCTGCGACACTTGTTTAACTATTCTTAATTCATGAGTCATAGGAAGAAGTTTATTTCATCACAGACTGAGACTTAAGTAAGTGTTGGATTCAAACTCACATCCCATGGTATTAATCCAAACTATTAGCTAATACCACCAAATGGGAGGTATTAGCTAATACCATGTATGTGGGATTAACTAATACCATGGATTAGTTATACATAGTCTAAAATTTGTACCAAACATTGTACAAATTAATACCATCAACTAATCGATGAATTATTACTCCTAATACCTCCTACAAGCATACCCTTAACGTGGTTCATCAAAACTTTTGGGCTATGTCCACAAATCAACACTTCTACTATATTTTTTATACTATTACAAATAGTAGGCACAAGTGTACAATTTCTTCTACTATTACAAATAGTAGGCTTTTAGAGAAAAATACCAAAAATAATGAACTCACTATTTTTTTTAGGAAAAATTATTTCCTAAGCACGCACTCTAATTTTTCTTCACAGATTATTTTATTTTAGAGTCTATGACATACCTCACAGAAGAAAAAAATACTCACTTTCTCTATGTGGCTCTTTCTGTATTTTTTTCTCTATCTGATGTTTTGGTGTACATCTAAATGAGGAGTTGAAGAGCTCATTGTATAGGCAAACTTTGCCTGCTCATTTTGACAAAGAACAAATGGTTGGTGGCCAACGATTTGCCACTTTGTTGAAATCAAAGTTGTTGCCAAATCTGACCAAAACTTGTTGCAATTTGATTGAAAACAAATTGCATTTGGTCCTCCATTTGGAGGGACCAAGTTAACAATTCTCTCCCTCCCGACAAATGGAGGGCTATACACTTTTGCAATTTCGACTGGCATGATACAACTCCCCTTGTAAATATAATCAGGTATCCTGATGTAGACTTTTTCGAGTCAACATCACTAGCTAAATCTGCTAGCCGTCTTGCACCACCACTATCAACCAATGGGACATACTGCTTGACCATCAGTTTGCCAAGACGACTTTCGACACAAGACATCAATAACAGATCTCCAATTTTTTGGAGACACCATCTGATTTGTCAAAATCATCTTGTACCATCGTTATTTTTGAACGGGACACGCCTTCTATACCATCATTTGACAGGAAGACTTTCGATACAAGACACTCCTGCAGATCTTTTTGGTCCTGTTGCTATATAGAGGACTTCTTACAGAAAATAGTCTACTATTCTAATAATTTTTCTCGTCTTTACCTCCATTGACATGAACCTAGATCAGGCTCTAATACCACTTGTTGAGAAAAATACCAAAAATAGTGAACTCATTGTGTGGCTCTCTCGTATTTTTTCTCTCTATCTGATGTTCTGGTGTGCATCTAAATGAGGAGCTGAAGAGCTCCTTTTATAGGCAACCTTTTCCTGCTCATTTTGACAAAGAACAAATGGGTGGTGGCCAACCATTTGCCACTTTATTTAAATCAAAGTTGTTGCCAAATTTGACCAAAACTTCTTGTTACAAGAATTGAAAACAAATTGCATGTGGGTTCTCCAATTGGAGGGACCCACTCAACAATTCTCCCCCTCCCGACAAATGGAGGGCTATACACTTTTGCAATTTCGACTGCCATGACACAGCTCCCCCTACAAATGTAATCAAGTTTCCTGATGTAGACTTTCTCGAGTCAACATCGGTAGCTAAATTTGCTAGCCATCTTTCACCGCCGCTATCAACTAGTGGGACATGCTGCTTGACCACTACTTTGCCAAGAAGACTTTCGACACAAGGTATCAATCACAGTTCTCCAATTGTTAGGAGACACCATCTAATTTGCCAAAATCATCTTGCATCGTTGATCTTAGGCGTATAAATACGCCTAACTAGCCAATAATGCCCATAAATAGAGTGAATTCGAAGGACAAATTAATAGAGTCTAGGTGTTTAAGTGTCATTTTCTCTTATTTTGCTGATGTAGGGCCAAATGTGCTTGCTGATTGTGTTTATGCAGGATTTTCCTTTGATTGGGAAGCTCGGGGTTAAATCGGGTTTGATGGAAGAGCACAGCCAGAACGTGAAGGACCAAAATCAGTAGAAGCAGCCAAAAGACCAATAATCCACGTGGCAGACCTGGGAGAAAGATTGCAGAAGCTGAAAAAGATTAAAAAAAAAAGCACGAAACCTAAGGAGGTGCAAGGTCCGCGTCGTATACCTTTGCAAAAATATGCAAAATTGTCCAGTCAGCAAATTTTAAGCGAAAATCTAGGAAAACACGGGGTCTGCATCGCGCACCTGAGGACTCGATGCAGAGAAGTCAAAAAATGAGATTTTTATTATTTCTCTATCTTAGACTTTAGGTTTTCAGATTGGTTTGTACGCAAGAAGCACTATAGAGGCGACAAAGAACTATTTTCCACCAAGAATTTGGTTAGTTTGATCTTTAGGTTTTGGTTTTAAATGTTTTCCACTTTATTCGTAATGTATTCCACGTCCATGAGTGGCTAAGCATCCATATTCTGGGGTTGTAGCCATAGACTATGGGTAGTTCTTAACTTTTGAGATCTATAAATGATTTCTTTCGATTATTCCTATTTATTTATATCTATACTTTAAAGTCTGGCTAACTAGGGAGTAAATTTGTTGTCCACTTTGGATTCGAGAGATGCTGGAGTGGATAGAACACAATAACATAGGGAGCTTGTGAATGCTAGGAAACTAGGTTGATTCGTGTAAGGGAGATCTGTGACAACTACCCTAACACCTTGCTTGGTTCATATACGGGAAGATAGCTTTAATGCATTTTTATTGGTCTGTCTATCTCCGCTTAACAATGTAGTTAGGCAGTCAATAACGGTAGGCCGGCAGAGACGTGCAACCCTGTTCAGGTATATTAAACACCGTAAATCAATAATCAAGAAATCAGACATAGAGAGATATTGTAAGACTAGACAGAGTTGCAACAGTTACAACCTTGGAATTGCATTCTTAATTGATATTTTGTATAAAAGTCAGATTAGTTATTAGAAGTTATTTCTTTTACAATTTATTTTTCATAAAACAACAACTCTATTTACCAAAAGCACCAGAAACGTGATAACCGAGAGAAAGTACGAATTACATTCAAATCCCTTGGGTTCGACAACTCAGCTCCTTACTTAGGGTCACTATATTACTTGTAAGACCGCGTACACTTGCGTGTGCTAGGGAAGTAACAAGTTTTTGTGGTTATCACTACATTTGATTTTAGCGGTGTTTTTGTACAGGAAAGCGAGTTCTAAACTGGAAGATCAGGACTCTTGTTTTAGTCAATCAAAGAGGAGAGCAAGAGTTTTGTTTGAAACACCGCCAATTAAATTGGTTGAGCTAGAGGATCAAGAGGACAATAAGGTAGAGGTTGATCCTATTGCAGAGGACATGGCTAACAACAACCTACTCGCACCAGCAGCACCGGCTGCTGATGTAGCACCAGTATTGAGGCTAGCAAGGGACGTAGCAATCCCAACTACAAATGTCACGAGCTGTTTTGTCAAACCTGAGCCTGGTGGTTGGTGGGAGCTTAAACTGAACATGGTCCTGTTGCTACACTCTAGTGGGCAATTTACCGGGCTTCCTCATGAAGACCCACAAGTCTATCTTCAGAACTTTCTTGAGATTGTTGTTCATTCCCACGGGGGTGAATCGTGACTACATGAGGATGACTTTGTTTCCCTTTTCACCATTGGGGGAAGCCCGGAGGTGGTTACAAATTGAGTGACCTAACTCCATAACATCTTGGGATGATTTAGCTCACAAGTTTCTCACCAAATTCTTCTCATCGGGCAAGACAGCCAAGCTAAGCAGCGAGATCCTGAGTTTCAAGCAGAGGGCTAGTGAGAACCTTTCTCAGGCGTGGGATAGGTTCAAAATTCTACTGATCAATTGCCACACCATTGCCAAGCTAATGAGGTATTGGTTCACACCTTCATTGAAGGGTTGGAACCCAATACCAAGATTCTTCTTGATTTAGCTGCAGGTGGTCAAGCGTTGGAGAAGACGTATGATGAATTATACACTCTTCTAAGCAGAATTGCTCAGGGCAACCCAAAATGGAATGGAGGATCCAGCAGACCAACGGTGCAGAAACAAATTAGGGTCTTGGAGATTGATGCTATAACCAGCCTGCAAGCCTACATGTCAGCAATGCAAAACATGATAACCACAAACTTCAGCAACTAGCTTTGGGTCTAAAACAATAGATTCCATTGTCAGTAGGTCAGCAGCAAGCCCCCGTGAATATGGTACAACAGCAGCCGTCAGGTTGGTGTGATGTATGTGGGGGAGGAGATCATACGGCCGAATCTTGCAGGTCCAGTCTAGAGGCAGTAAACTTTGTGGGTAATGCGAACAGAGGAGGATACCAAGGATTCGGGAGCACTTATAACCCGAATTTGAAACCACCCAAACTTCTCATGGGGTAGAAATCAACAGGGTCATGGGCCACCGCAGCAGAGACCACAGAGTAGAAATGCATATCAAAATCAGCCGGTCCAGTAGCCTGCAAGACAGGCTAATTCAAATACCATGACAGATAGTGAGGTGTTGAGGCAGATCTTGGCTAATCAGAACAGGTAAGAAGAAGAAATCCAGAGGAACAAACAGGATCTGCAGAATTTGGAAAAACAGTTGGGGCAGTTGGCCACTTCAGTAAATTCGAGGCCTCAAAGGGGTTTACCAGGCAATACTGATCTTAACCCAAAGCAAGTGAATGCAGTCAGCACATGGAGTGAGAGGCCGTTAACTGAATTGGTTCCTAAGAAGAAGAATGGGAAAGACTAAAATACTATGCAGAATGGTGAGGCTGGCTATCCCAGCGCAAGTACTGATGAGGCCATTACCAAAGCCTCCTCCTCCGTTCCCACAGAAGCTCAAGAAGAAGGAGGATGACTGTTTTCAGAAATTCATCGGGCTGCTGAAACAGGTACAAATTAACTTACCTTTTGATTGATGTTTTACAGGGGATCTCAAAATATACTAAGTATGTTAAGGACATCATGGCAAACAAGACCAAGTGGGCTGAGTATGAGACTGTGTCCCTAACAGAGGCATGCAACTCCAAGATTCTCAACAAATCACACTTGCCAGCCAAACTCAAAGATCCAGGAAGCTTTACTGTGCAAGTAACTATTGGGAGTCGTCTGAATGCTAGGGGTTTGTGTGATCTTGGGGCCAGCATAAACCTTATGCCCACATTCTTTTCTTGAAGCTGGGGCTCGGAAGGCCGAAGCCCACAACTATTGTATTTCAGTTGGCAGATCGGTGTGTGGCAAGGCCGGATGGAGTAATGGAGGACATCTTAGTCCAAGCGAGGTCTCTCATCTTTCGCATGGACTTCGTCATCCTTGGTTTTGAGCCAGATCCTGAGGTCCTACTCACTCTTGGGCGCCCGTTCCTGGCCACAGGAGGGGCATTGATCGATGTTGCAGCAGGGCAGCTCACCATGAGAACCCATGACAAGGTAGAGGTGTTTGATGTCTATAAGGCAATGAAGCTGCCAGTGGCATATGAGGATCTAGCAGCTATCACAGTCATAGACATTGCAGTGGCTGTGAGCCAGGTGGAAATTGAAGACCCACTAGCCAGGGTACTGTTAAATCAAGGGCTAATGGATGATACTGAGGCCCGAGATATTGAGATTGTGTTGAATGTTCACAATGTGAGTATGTTGAAAAAAATGAATAAACCCTTGAACAGAGTGTTGGGACCACCTTCCAAACCCTATGTGGAAGAAGCTCCTAAGTTTGAGTTGAAGCAGCTGCCATCACATCTCAGGTATGAATTTCTTGGCGAAAATAAATTACCTGTAATCTTGTCTGCTTCCTTGACTGCAGCCCAGGTAGAAGCGGCTGTTGCAGTGCTGAAGAAGAGAAAAAGAGCCATGGGGTGACAAATGTCTGACATCCAGGGCATCAACCCAGCCCTCTGCATGCGCAGAATATACATGGAGGAGGGCCACAAGCTAGTGGCTCAATTGCAGAGGAGACTAAACCCAATCATGAAGGAAGTAGTGAAAAAGAAGGTTATAAAGTGGCTGGACGCAGGGATCATCTTCCCTATATCAGATAGCAAATGGGTGAGCCCTGTGCAATGTGTCCCCAAAAAGGGTGGGATGACAGTTGTCACCAACGAGAAGAACAAGCTGATTTCAAATTGGACGGTGACGGGGTGGCAAATCTGCATGGACTATAGGAGACTGAATGATGCCACCAAGAAAGATCATTACCTTGTGCCCTTCATTGACCAGATGTTGGAAAGACTAGCGGAGCAGGAGTACTATTGTTTCCTGGATGGATACTCAAGGTACAACTAGATCACCATTGCTCCCGAAGACCAAGAAAAGACAACTTTCACTTGCTGATACGGGACGTATGCCTTCAAGCGCTTTTGAGTTGTGCAATGCACCAGTCATATTCCAAAGGTGCATGATAGCGATCTTTCATGATATGGTGGAGAACTTTGTGGAGGTGTTCATGGTCGATTGCGCTGTCTTCGGGAAATCATTTTAGAGCTGCTTGCAGAATTTGGACAGGGTGCTAGCTAGATACGAGGAGACTATCCTGGTCCTTAACTGGGAGAAATGCCACTTCCTAGTTAAGAAAGGGTTAGTATTAGGCCACAAAGTGTCCAAGAAGGGGTTGGAAGTAGACAGAGCAAAGATAGAGGTGATCGCCAAGTTGCCACCACCGGTGTCAGTCCAGGGAGTCCGGAGCTTTTTGGGACATGCGGGATTCTACCACAAGTTTATCAAAGACTTCTCAATGATCGGGAAGCCGTTGTGCGCCTTATTGGAGAAAGAGGTACCATTTCACTTTGACGAATCTTGTTTGCAGGCATTTGAAACACTAAAGAAGAAGTTGGTGGAGGCTCTGATCTTGGTAGCACCCGATTGGGGTCTCCCATTTGAGTTGATGTGTGACGCCAGTGATACAGCACTGGGGGCAGTACTGGGGCAGCACAGAGATAAAATCTTTCGTTCCATATACTATGCCAGCAAGACCTTGGATGCAGCACAAGGCAACTATACAGTTACGGAAAAGGAAATGCTGGCCATAGTGTATGCATTCGATAAGTTTAGAGCTTATTTAGTAGAGACACAAGTGGTGGTGTTCACAGACCACGCGGCGGTGAAGTATTTGTTTAAAGAACCAAATCGTGCTATAAGTAGAAAGACTTGAAAATTCATTCATATTGCTAACGAAGAGTTACATTACATTGGATTAGTCATTCCTAATTTCTTTGAAATCAATTCTCTTATTCAATATCCTAGTTACAAACTCATTGTTCTTAACATTGATTATGCTGGTAAGTAAACTAAAATATATATGATGATAATTGAATTATTTTCCATTCTTGTCTGATTCCTGGCATTTTTATTACAAAAAGATCTTGGCATTTTTTCTGTTCATATCTTGATCTTCTACTATATTTTTTTTTTGTCATTTGTACAAAACTTGGTTGAGTTAGTTTGTTATTGTGCCCTTTTTACAATGATTGTGACCTAGTTTGTTATTGTTCACTTTTTACAATGATTGTGACCTGTACACATGTGCTTTTGCTGAATATTACTCCAAAGGTCATTCGGATATCTCTTCTTGGTTCATTGAGCCGTATCTATTTTGGTTGAGGTATGACGCTTTGTTGTGGCATATGAGAGTCAAAAAATAAACGATGAAAACTGTTAGTGAAAATGATGACACTGCCAAAGGCGCCAGTCGACTCAGGGGGTCCTTTAGTGGCAAAGGAATACGTCCCAGTTAGTGATCATGTCGGTCTTTTAAAGTTTGTCTACTAGATAGAAGATGTAGACAATTTTTTGGGTGACTTAGTAGGACAGTTCAGACATTACATGTTCATATAAAACAATCTATATTTTTGGGTTAGTTACTTTTTTGGTGAATTTTCCCATGCTTTACGAATGTCTAGTACTTAACTTACAATTTTTCATATATATGTCACTTTTTAAAAATTTTAAATGTTTGTTATTTATATGGTTACAATAATCATTTTGGTAATTTTGATGGTTAGTTTATGGTTGGACGTTGTCTATATTTATTGAGGAAAATTCTTTTGTTGTTATTTTAATTAAAATTATTCTATTTAAAGTTAACACAATGGTTTAACTAGAACATTCTTCATTTAGTTTATTAAAGGCAAAAAACTTGCTTTTACCATACTTTCAACCAAAATGAACTGGGCCACCCTCAATGGTTGTGCATTATAATTGTTTTGGTTTCATTAATTGGTTTAATAAGCACACTTTGGTTTATGAGGAATGACCTGGAAATCTTTCTTTTGGCATAATAGTTTAACAATGTTTCAAGTAAAATCACACACTATCCATTTTATTCTTAATAGTACCATTTAGATATTTAAATTTTCAAATCATCAATAAATTCAACTACAAATACACAAACAAACACTAATGAATAACAATTTCATTCGACCAACCAGTAACATTCCTTAGGTTAGTGCTCCTTAATTATAGAATCTTAACCCAATTCTTGACCAATCTGCAACCAACTACCTGAACATTCAAAGCACAAAAATCAACTAAATCATAATCCCTATATCAGATTTACAGAATATCCATCATATGATAGACCAAATAACTACCAACAACCAGAATCTTCAAAACACAAAAACCAACTAACTATCAATCTCTATATCATACACATTGTTGGTCAAAGGATCATTTCTTTTTTTGGACGTGGGTGCAACTCTTTTTGTTATGACCCGTTCTGCCACATTTACTACATGTTATTTTGCTTCTTTTGAATTTTACCTCCGTGAAAACCATCTTGCCATCATAATTTGAAGACCTACCTGGTCCTCGTTTTACATCTGGTGGCAGTACAACTTCATTTATGATATCATTAGGAACAATCCAAGTACTCTCGCATGACAATGGATCGATTGGTGTTGCATATGCATCACGAAATTTTTTTCGTGCTATAGTAAATTGAACAGTAGTCCTCAGCATATTTCTTCCTATATGCAATACTTGCGACTGCGTGTGCATAAGGGATTTCATCATGTTGAAACCTTCCGCAAGAACACATCCTTATATGTAAAAAACAATGGAACCATCTGTAACTGTGTGTACATACTCCATTGAAGCTCTCACCAGTAAAATAAAAGAGTCACATTTTTATTAGTGCTACAAATTATGTGTATCAAGGAACGTCGTTGATTTATTATATATCTGAAAAATCATAACCATATTATCATTCCATTTGATAATCTCTCAGTCTCCAACAATATTTGATTGTATTTATTTGTCTGAGTGGTTGTAGTCTCTCTTCCTTCTTGGTTGTTCTTCTCATTCCACGTTTCAATTGTTTTTCTTGTGTATTCTAACATAGGTACCACAGGTAGCCTATGCCTTGGCAAGATTGCATTTTTGATTGACTGGGCAATATTTCTAGTTAGTGTCCATGTCCTCTTTGTAGTTGAGTATGCGCGGGACCACTTACTAAAATCTGCCTCCACTAAATAGTCGTGACATCTTGGGTTGATGTCCTTTAAGCTGCTCATCAAGTCGTCAAATTCCTTAAAGGTGTATGCCTTAGCTAAGCAAAAAAATAACTTCTCACCTCGTTGGTATTATTGTGTGCTCGTTTCAGCATATTTGTCCACAAATGGTATATGCAAGTGTAGTGTGGGATTCCAAGATAAACATCTGCAACGGTATTTCAAATGTTTTTGTTTCTATCTGAAACAAAGCACATACCGTGCGTATTACTGAAGGCTAATTTGGAACATTGCAAGAACTAATATCATGAATTATCATTTTCTGAGTCAATCACACTGTATGCAAGAGGAAACATGTGACCTACATTAATTGTTAAATACAATTATTTAACTATGTTTAAAACACATAAAGATACTGCATGATTTTATCAACTCTACTCACCGTCCGGATCCAAAGTGTTTGCAATCAACATTGTACGTGTTTCATCAACAACTACTATTGATCGATAATATTCTCAGCCTCTAATGCATGCATCCAGCACAATGAATGTATGCAAAAAACTACCATCTTCTCTCTTTCTTAAATCCACTATAGTCCCAGGGTATGTTTTTTCCAACATATACAAATATATTGGTATTTTCCCATAGGATATAGCGGGGTCCCGTCGGAGTACACTAAAGGCTTTTTGTCTGCCTCTCCTATTTGCATATAAGAGAGATATTTTTTTTCGATTTTATTTTGATTCCTTTTTCAGTTTTACACAATAAAATATATGACTCATTGGTTAATACTCAATGTATAACAAGAAAATATTCAAAAAAAAATTCATAATTATTAGTAACATTAAATGAAGAAAAAGAAAAATATCTTATACTAATATCCTTTCGCCATTTTTGTTTGTCTGAAAATATTATTATTGACAATATTGTTTCTATAATTATTACTAGCATTAAATGTAGAAAGAGAATATCTTAAATATACAATTCATCCTCTATTTTTATTGCCAAATCCCAAGAAAAAAAAACCCAATATAAGAAAGAGAAGCATTTAATGCAACTAGAGGATATTTATTATATCTACCTTTGATATACACATTTTCCTATTTTGTTTATTTATTTCTTTTCTTTAAATGTATAATCTTGTAAATAAAAGTATCATTTTTTGGTAAAAAAAATTCTGACATTTTAAGGTAATATATTCCATTTTTTTTTGTATAGTTTGATTTTTTTCTCAATTCTAAAAAGAAAATTCAGTCCCATAAGAATTTCTCTTTTTTAACATCACACCATATTCCTCTCAATTGTGAACTCCAACAAAAATGGGAAGTGATTCATCCTTCATTAATCATAACTTGGATATCTTAGAAGTATAAAAAAAAAATCAACTTTTTAGTTGTTCTCTCTTTCTCCTTTCTTCACTTTTCAGATTCACCTCCACTTCTACCCAAACCATCCATTTTCACCACTATCACAACGACGGTATTGGTATAGTCGCTACCATCGATGACGTCACATATCAACGAGGCCAACTCAAAAATTCGTCCCCAAAGTTACGTCAACATTAATTTTCGGGATGATCAACAACAACAACCACCAACATTTTTGGCGATAACAGAAGTAAGGGGAAAGATTTGTGTTATGAGTATCTACGATGGACACATCCTCCCTCGGCCTCACGAGTTTATGTGTTTGGATTTGGAGATGGAGATGCCATTAGTTATACAACAACAACAACAACAACATACCCAGTGTAATCCCACAAGTGGGGTTTGGGGAGGGTAAAATGTACGCAGACCT
>JAPFFP010015091.1:0-16842 GCA_026153255.1 Solanum medicagineum
GGTAAGTGCCTTTATGTGCCAAGGAAGAATCTAGATTTCATGCCAAGTAATATGAAATCGAGTAGCCTTACATACCTTGCGGTACAACCTCGCTATTACCTCGAGATAACCTTCCCTTCCTCCAAATATTTATGTACAATATAGTAGGTGATAAAACTAGCATTAGCAGCCAGTAGATACACCTTGGTAGCCCAATCTCATAAAAAAACAACACAGGGGCAGCAAGCGTATAATTATAAACATGAGCGTATCCTTTCAACCTTTCTACCTTTATTGTATTTTCTAATACACATTCTCATATACATATCATGTTTAGACTTTTTTCAGTGCTATAACAGTCTTCAACATCCCTCAAAGCACAACACATAACAATTCTACACAACATATAAATAGACGGCATAACGTTACATCCCTTCGCTACATTTCGATGTCGACAATTCCAAACCTATTCCAACTTTAACCGGACTATATCCAACATTGTTTACACATAAAATTAGCCTTGAAACAGTCCAAAAATAGTCCCAAAGTAGATGGAAGTCATGGAACAACAATTCCCAACTACCAGCCCACAAGTTCCTATTACGAGCACAATTACGATATCACACAAGAACTCACTTTCACGGACTGTAAAAATGGTGCAGCAACCTTTATACATCATTATAGAACCAATAAGCATTAATAACAGTATACTCTTTTTTAATCAATTCGAACAAACAGAGAAAAGCTTCCAAATAAATAAGAAAAAATTACAACAACTTTTGGAACACATGCTGTCCAACAATTTCAGCAAAGGTATAATTAGCTTAGCCTCTTGTTTTACATAAGAAAACCATACTAAACACATAAGTATTCTTACTTACCTTTATCCTCAAGGTTTAGGGATTCTCCAAGATCCCTAAAAGTCTCTTGTGGCTTCTTGTAAAGTGAAGAAAGAGTTGAGAGAGAACTTGCAAAACAATCTGATTTTTGTCCAAGTTAAGTGACTTGAGTAAGCTGATTATAAGCCTCTTTTAAAGGAGCACTTGGCCGACTTACCTTTTCCATTTTAAGACTTATTTTTTAAAGTGATTAATCTACCATTTGCCCCTTCCACTTGGGCCTTAAGGGGCTCCAAATTGATTGCCTTTGCTGCACATTTTTCCCCTTTCTCTTAGTTAGTTTTGGGCCAATTGACTAAGTGAGTTTTGTTGTACTTGGGTCTTTTCTCTATTATTCTTGGGCTGAAAATATAGTCCATTTATGATGTTAAAACATGGGCTAAAGTTAGACCCTTAACAAGGACTTTATTCATAATCAGATTTGGAAAAATTCGATGCCGAGCATCGTCTCCGTTTAACTAACAAATTTAAGCTAAGCAAGCAGGTGACCCACCTACTAGCTTCGGAAGTCCTGCAAGCACCTCAATTTTCTCACTTTTTTTAGGGCCGTGATATCCTTAATTTGATACAAAACATGTATACACTCGACCCTCTTAAGCGTTAGACACACATATCGCCCTCTAACATAAGATTCAAGCACTTTTAAAAATGGGGCTAATTTGACCAAACCATATCATTTTTCATTTGTATAAAACTAGTACATGTAAGGTGTGGGGAATTACATTTATGCCCAACTTCCCCATAACCATAACAAGCATTAGTATCCCTCAAGCATGGTGCACTATGACCCTTACCATATTTTGGAACCTACCATTAGAAACCACACCCCCAACACCTTGGGACCTTGGAAAGTCATCAACAACCCTCTTATTAAATGCATGAGAAGACCATTGGCCTTGATGGAACTGGCCATCCTTTCGACCTAGGAATTTTCCCTCAAAACGAGCCCACTTGGCCTCATTACTCCTCCTTTCCTCAATTTTCCTCCTCCATTTGTTTGGCGTAGGTCATCAAATGGGAAAAATCCATGTCACTAATCAACATAGTGGACCAGCATTCCTCACTCACCAAATCGAATACACCCATCACGAACTTGTTCATTCTAGACCTTGGGTCGGCAACCAAGTGGGGAGCATATTTAGAGAGTTGACTAAACTTGAGGGCATACTCCCTCACATCATAGACCCTTATCTCAAATTCATGAACTCCACCAATGTGGCTTCCCTAAGCTAAAGATCGAAGAACAAATTAAGAAAAGCCGCCTTGAATTCCTCCCAAAGCACCACATTGTTGATTCCCTTCTCCTCCTTCCATTGATTAAACCATATTTGTGCTACCTTTTTGAGTTAATAGGCAGCCAACTCTACTTTCTCCTCCGATCTAACACCCCTATAGCCAATACCTTCTAGACCTCATCAATGAACTCCTGAGTCACCTACTTTAGACCCATAGAATTCCAGTGGGTTCATCCTCATGAAGTCTCTCACCCGAGATCCTGAGGTAGGAGCATGAGGGGCTTGGGCCCCTTGGTTGGCCACAACTTGTGCTAGTATAGTGAGAGCGTCCCGGAGCTCACCATGAGCAGGTTGTTCCTCAGGAGTGCGGGCTCTCCTTCCTCTTATGTTAGGCATGATCTAACATAGCAAAAAACAATTATTGGGGGGGCGGGGTGAGAAACCTTACTTTAAATCTACAGCACGAATTAGAACATGAAGAAGGGAAACATTTCCTAAAATGCCTCATGGCCTCTTACTCATAGTTATGGTGCACAACACAACCATGACCAAGACTCTAATCCTTATTGTGTGTGGGATGGCGAGGACCATTAACAACCTAATGCTTTGACACCAAGTTTGTCATGACCCAAGCCTAGGGCCTAGACGTGACAGGGTGAATGGGGAACCCGAAGGGACCCCAAACAAACCTCTTAACATATCATTACACATCATTGGTCGTGGAAACAATTAAACAACATAATTGAATTAGAAATAGGGACAAAGGGACTTAAGAAAAGCTCTCACAACATAGACATCAAACAAGAGAGTTAAGGTTCAAGACATAACATGTCCAACAACACTTCTACTACATAGATAAGAGCAGTGGAGATCATAGCATAGCATAGATAATTGTATTAGAACATAGCATGAGATCGTAAACATTATCCCCGAAAAGAGGACTGACCAAATAGCTTGAGAGAAATCATACTAGCCACGTGGAGGAAGATGCTTAAGCGGGGCTCCGATTCCTACATGGTGACATCATATAGGCATAGAGTATGCGTTAGTACATTTGAATGTACTAAGTATGTAGGATGCAATGCAACAAGTGATACGAACCATAAACTAAGCATATAGCAACAGGCAATAAATAAGCATATAGCAATATGAGATGTATAAATGATGCTTGAAGTAAAATCATGCTTTTATAGAACATTATACATGTGTAAGGAGAGACCATATTAGTGAAAATCCAAGACCTACTACCTCCTTGGAGAGGCAAATGTGTACAAACACCTATATATGGTTGATGAGGTACAAAGCACTCAACATGGTTACCTAGGTACAAACCCCTCGACATGGTTATAAGGTACAAACTCCCCTGGTTGCATAGGCCTACCACCTGCCGAGCGAGGCGATCGTGGTACAAACCCTTCAACATGGTTACCCGAGCCTACAACCCCCCAAGTGAGGATTAGTCAATTCCCAACACTATAGAGATAATATCATACACATACATTTGTTTCATCATCATACAGTCACTCAACTCATAAGACATGTATTAGGCCTTCAATTCCTCAAGAAATCACAACCGGACATTTCATCAAACACTTGGTAGGTGTGTATTGTTAGTGTAAAAACCATGTAATTCAAGAGTGGAATTATGGTAGAAAATTTAGTGTAAAACCATCAATAGATGCTTGGTAACACCCCCAAACAATATACATCAAAACCATTCATCAAATCTCACTATAGAATTTAGATCATAGCTCAAAACATGCTAAAACAATCACAATTTCATGAAACCCTAACTTAGTGTGCAGTGAAATTCATAGTAAGTAAGACCCATGAGTAAATCAACTTTAAATCATGCAATCTTAGGTAAAAGAAAGCTTGGGCACCATGGGTGAAATGACCCAATGGTTGAAACCCACATACCTTAGCTTTGAAGAACTCTTGATGAAGATTGGAAATGGAAACTTGAAGCTTGAATGAAATCCTTATGATCCGGATGAGTTTGGACACTTGAATTTTGAAATGAAATATTGTCTAAGTGTTTGAGAGAGTGTTTGGGAATGTCTTGAATGCTATGAAGGTGAAAAATGACTAACTATAGGTATTTTCTCGCATGGGAAGGCTTAGGCCGAAGACCCAAAGGCCTTGGACCAACTCAAGAAAATTGGGGAAAAACAACACTGGTCCGTGCCCCAGCTGCATCGCGCTAGGGGCTCGGATCAACACTACATAAGGATTTTTTTTGAAAATTGAAATTACAATTCCTTTTCTCTAAAATCGGGGATAGACCCATTTCCCTTTCTATTTTACCCCTGATCAAGAATATGAAGTCAAATTTTCGATATCACGCCCGAATTTTGAGGTATATGAAATTACGATTTTGGGCATTTCTGAGGCACACTTTTGTGCACGTTTTGGGGTCGTTTCAATTATATGGAGTAAGAAACACTGGGGAATAAGAATAAGGCATGACAGAATTAGTGAATGGTGTGAAACTATGCATAGAGCCTAAATCTAACATGTCTAGGCTCTCTAGCAAAGTCAGGATATATATTATGAAAATGCTTCCATGCTTCCCCCTCAGATGGATGAGACAAGACACCCGATGACTTTCTATATTCATGATGCCATCTCATACATGGGGCAGACCTTATCGATGCATACAACCTCTTTAATCTAGGAATAAGAGGTAAATAATGCATCGCCTTAATTGGAGCCATCTTTCCAGCCGTACTCCTCTTATAACGAGCATGACTGCATAACTTATAATTTTCCAATTCAGTATATATCATCCTTGTAGTATAACATGCAACAATTAACACAATAATTAATTCTATCATATGACAATCCTAATTTGGAAACCAGTTTCTTTGCTTGATAGAAGTTCCTGGGTATGTTAAACTCAGAAGTTCCTTGTAGTATAACTCACCTAAGATATCAACCATTGAGTCTATAGTCACATTAGGAACATTTCAATCCGATTTAATATTCATTAATCTAATAGCTATTGACAAAGCAGAATGTGGACTCCCACCACATAATGGACGACTAGCCTTTTCTAATTCTTAATTGAATCATCTAGATTCTTCATTAGGAGCTACATTAAAGAATTGGTCAAGTTCCATCCCTCCTTGAACTCTGAAAGCATCATTGTTCTTTTCATAAACTCTATCATGTTGAAATGTGTCATGTTGATACCTATTATTTTCTAATTTAATTTGGCCATTTGGTACAAGCATATAATTTTAATCCACTGGCATCGAATTATAAAATACACCATTATGTCCATCTATTTCTCTGTGATCTACCAACATGAAATATTTCGGCTTAATTTCCTTACGATACAAATGAATAATAACTTCATCTGTACTAATGAATTTTAGGCACCTACAAGCACTGCAAAGACACCTAACCAATTGATTTCTCTTAAAACTATCAAGTGACATTACATGATCGATGAAGTTTGTCACGACTAAACCTAGGGCCTAGATGTGACACGACGAATTAGAACCCGAAGGGACCCCAAACAAGCCTCTTAGCATGTCATTTACACATCCTTGGTCGCGGAAGCAATTAAACAACAACAAGAGAGTATAAATAAGGATAAAGGGACTAAGGGAAGTCTTTAATAGCATAAATCATAGAAGAGTCGAAGCTCAAGCATAATTACATCACTTGCCCAACAACACCTCTAACATAGATAGGGTAGGGGCCAAGACACTTTTCGGGCTCACCCTCTTAGTATCATGAGTTCAACACAAAACAAATAACATAAGCAAGAATAACTTAGCTAGTGTCCCTGAACTTAAGGAATCACCAAAGCTAATCTTCAAGATGTCCAAATACTAACCACGTGTAAGATAATCATGAGGAGCTCTGGTTCCTACAACGTAACATCATGTAAGCATAGAGTATGCGTTAGTACATTTGAATATACTATGTATGTAGGATGCAATACAACAAGAGATAGACAATATAGTCAAAATGCATAATCATAAGCAAGGGATAGCATATCAGCAACATGGCATGCATGATCAATGCTTGAGGTAAAACATGCTAGTATAGAACATAATACATGTGTAGGAAGAGACTATATCCATATAGCCAAAGCAAGCTTTGCTTGAACTCCAAGGATTACGACCCCCTTGGAAGGTGATTACATACATACCCCTTAACAAGGTAGTACAGGCTTACCATCCCCCGGTAAGGCGATTGAAGTACATATCCCTCAATATGGTATACGTGCTTACCACTCCCCGACAAGGCGATTAAGGTACACACCACTCAACATGGTAGTACAGGCTTACCACCCCCCGAAAAGGCGATTGAGGTACATACCCATCAATGTGGTAGTACGGGCTTACCACCCCCCAACAAGGCGATTGAGGTACATAATCGCCAATGTGGTAGTATGGGCTTACCATCCCCCGACAAGGTGATTGAGGCTTAACACCCCCTCAACAAGGTGATTGGCTTAACACCCCCCAACAAGGTGTGTGTGACCAACTTGCAACACCATAGATACTTTTCATGAATTCAATACATACATATAATCCTCTCATTATTGTAAAGTCACTTGACTGACAGGCCATGCAATAGATCATCAATAGCTCAAAAATTCTTAACCGAATATTTTATCAAACACTTGGCCGGTCTGTAATGCTTGTTCGAAATCATGCAATTCAAGAGTGAAATCATGTGAGAAAACTTAATGTAAATCAACCCACCAACACTTGGTAACATCCTCATGCAAGAAACATTGAAACCCCTCATCCAATCTCATAATAGATCATAGATTCATAGCTCAATACATGCTTAAACAGTCAATATTTCATGAAACCCCAACATAGTTTATAATTAAATTCATAGCAAGAGATACTCATAGATAATTCAACTTGAAAACATGAAATTTACATAAAAAGGAAGGTTGGGCACCATGGGCGAAAGGACCCAATGATTGAAACCCACATACCTCAACTTTGGGGATTTCCTTGATGAAGAATTGATTGAGAACTTGTAGCTTGAATGAATTTCTTGAGATCTGTAGATGAGTTTTGGACACTTGAATTTGGATGAAATATTTTGGCTAGGTGTTAGAGAGGGTTTTTGGAATGTCTTGAGTGATATCGGGTTGAAAAATAACAAGGTGTTGATGTTTTTATGCATATAAGGGCTTAGGCCCAAGGCCCGAAAGCCTTAGGCAGAAATAGGAAAAACTGGCAACAAAATACACTGATCCTCGCCCTGGCTACGTCGCGCCAGGGGTGCGGATCCTCACTATTTTTCGTAAGATTTGAAAAATGAATTTTTGTTATGGTTGCTCTAAAATTAGGGTTATACCCATTCCCCATTCAATTTTACCCCCCATCACGAATATGAAGTCAGATTTTTGATATCACGCATGGATTTTGAGGTATATGGAAATTACGATTAGGGGCATTTCCGAGGCACATTTTCGAGCACTTTTTGGGGCATTTCAATATCTCCCCCTGGAAATATTCCTCCCCGAATATCAAAGAAACGTACATAAGAGAAGTAATCGAGATGATTTCAGCCCAACACATGAATGCAACAAATGCAATAAAACATCATTCAAAAATCTCAACATAAGTGTCAAAAATCACTATAAACTTGTCAACATAAACATGAATGCATCCAAATTACATAAGGGCTGAAACTTAAGATTTGAAATCACATAGGGGACTTAAATTTGTACCTTAGGCTTGAGTAGAATGGAAGAGTTAGGGATATTGTTTTTGTGTGTCCGCCTCAGCTTCCCATGTGGCACTTTCAACTTGGTTGTTCATCCGAAGGACCTTAACGGAAGCTACATCCTTGTTCCTCAACCTCTTCACTTGTCTATCCAAAATTTCTACCAGAACCAATTTATAAGTCAAATTGTCTTCAACAACATCCCCAACATCTAAAGGCACAATAGTACTTGGGTCACCTATACACTTCCTTAACATAGACACATGGAAGACTGGATGAACTATATTCATATCATTGGGCAACTCCAACTCATAGGCCAACTTACCAATCCTCCTCAGCACTCTATAAGGACCCACAAATCTTGGACTCAATTTATCCTTTTTACCAAAATGAACCACACCCTTCATAGTGAGACCTTCAAATAGACCCAATCACCAACTTGAAATTCAAAACCCCTTCTACTCACATCGGCATAGGACTTTTGTCTACTTTGGGCTATTTTCAGTCTTTCACTTATCAACCTCACCTTCTCTATGGCCTCCATAACCAAATCCGGGCCTAATAAAGCCATCTCCCCAACCTCAAACCATCCAAATAGGGACCAACAACGCTTACCATATAGAGCCTCAAAAAGAGCCATACTAATACTTAAATGATAGCTATTGTTTTAAGAAAATTCAATGAGTGGAGGGACTTCATCCCAACTACCCATAAACTTCAAAACATGAGCTCTAAGCATATCCTCAAGAGTTTGGATAGTTCTCTTGGCTTGGCCATCCATTTGAGGGTGACAGCCCGTGCTAAGCTTTTACCTTGGTACCAAGACCTCTTTGGAAGGATCTCCAAAAGTAAGAACTGAATTGAGCACCATTATCCTATATGATAGACAAAGGCACCCCATATAATCTAACCAACTCATGAATGTACAATTTGGCATAATCTTCAACACCATAAGTAGTTTTGACCAGTGGGAAATGAGCCGACTTTGTCATTCTATCAACCACAACCCAAATAGAATCAAAATGCTTTCTAATCTTAGGCAACCCAACCACAAAATCCATGTTAAATTCCTCCCACTTCCAAGTAGGAATCTCTATATCTTGGGCTAGGCCACCCGGCCTTTAATGCTCGAGTTTAAGTTGTTGGCAACTATCACAACCGTATACAAACTTAGCAATATCTCTCTTCATAGCACCCCCTCAATACACTTCCCCCAAATCTCTATACATCTTTGTAGAAATGGGGTGAATAGAATAGGAAGAATTATGTGCCGCATCTAAAACCTTCTTTCTCAAGTTATCAACATTGGGCACACACAACCTACCTTGGTGCCTAAGGGTACCTTCTCCCCCTTGGGGGAAAACCTCCACTTTACCATCTCTCACCATGGCCTTCAACTCTAACAAGGCAGGGTCAAGATCTTGCTTTGCCTTTACCTCTTCAATGAATAAAGATTTAGAACCATCAACAATCACTATACCACCATCATCAACCTCCTCCAACCTAACTCCCAATCTATCCAACCGATGGACCTCTCTAGCCACTTCTTTGCCAGTATCATCAACATGAGATAGACTACCTATAGACACCCTACTTAGAGCATCGACCATAACATTAGCCTTACCGGGGTGATAATACACACTCATATCATAATCATTAAGAAGCTCTAACCACCTTCTTTGTATCAAGTTGTTAGCTTTTTGGGTAAACACATATTAGAGACTCTTGTGATCAGTGAACATATCAACATGAACCCCATACAAGTAATGATGCCAAATTCATGTGTAGGATAATTCTTTTCATGCACCTTAGGTTGTCTAGAGGCATAAGCTATCACCTTACTATTTTGCATCAAAACACAACCCAAACCAACTCTTGAGGCATCACAATACACAACAAACCCTTCGAACCCTTTTGGTAGAGACAAGATAGGAATGCAAACAAGCTTATCTTTCAAAGTTTGGAAACTCTTTTCACACTTATCGGTCCACACAAATTTTACTTTCTTTTGGGTCAACTTAGTCATAGGAGAAGCAATAGAGGAGAACCCATTAACAAACCTCAGGTAATAACCCGCTAAACCCAAAAAACTTCTAATATCCGATGGGGTCAAAGGTCTAGGCCAATTTTTAATCACCTCCGTCTTTTTAGGATCCACCTTAATACCATAACCCGACACCACATGACCTAGAAAGGAAAACTCTTTCAACAAAAACTCATATTTTTCATATTTTGGCATACAACTTCACCTCCCTCGAGATTTGCAACACCACCCTAAAATGATCCACATGCTCCTCCTCACTATGGGAATAGGTCAAAATGTCATCATTAAAAACCACCACAAACAAGTTAAGGTAGGGTTTAAAGACACTATTCATAAGATCCATGAAGATAACCGGTGCATTAGTCAACCCGAAGGACAACCACAAACTCAAAGTTCCCATATCTAGTTTGGAAGGTGATATTGGGAATGTCACACTCCCTCACTCACTTGGTGATACCCGGACCAAAGATCAATTTTAGAGAAGTGACGAGTCCTTTGAAGTTGGTCAAGCGAATCATGAATCATTGGAAGCGGATACTTATTCTTTATGGTGAACCTATTATGTTACCGGTAGTCAATACACATTCTAAGGGACCCATCCTTTTTCTTCACAAACAAAACCGGTGCACCCCAAGGTGATTGGCTAGGCCTAATAATACCCTTCTCCAACAAATCCCTCAATTCCTGATTCAACTCCCTTAACTCCACCGGGGCCATACGGTAAAGGGGAATAGAAATGGCTTGAGTATCGGGAAGGAGGTCTATGCCAAAATCTATTTCTCTTTTGGGAGAAACACCTGCAAGCTCATCGGGAAAGACATCAAGGAACTCATTAACCACCATAATCGACTCTATAGGAAGGACTTTGGACTCAACATCCCTAACCCTCACAAGATGATAGAGACACCCCTTAGAAATCAACCTTTGGGCTTTAATGCAAGAAATGAATCTACCATTGACCATCACATCATAATGGCCCTCACTAAGAACAGGTTTATTAGGGAACTGGAATTTGACCCTACATGTTCTACAATTAATAGAGACATAATATGCATACAACTAATCCATCCCAAGAATGACATCAATATCCACCATATCCAACTCAACTAAATCACAAGGCAATATTTTATCAAAATGAAAACAGGACAATTTGTATAGACCCTCCTAGCAAAAATGGATGCACAAACAGAGTAGACACTTCATATGGCTCACATAATATTTCGGGTTTAACATGAACCTTTTTCGCAACAAAAGGAGTAATAAAAGAAAGAGTGGCATCCAGGTCTATCAATGTTTACACATCAAAATAAAAAACTTTTAACATACTGATGACAACATCGGGCGCCTCATCTACCCCTTGTCTCCCTTGAAGAGCATAGAATAGATTGTGCCTTAGGGCACCACCTTGTTGACCTCCCCTTCCTCTAGGACCCCTATTGCACCTTAGCCTTGTGGATAGCCATCACTACACTTGTTTTGATTACGAGGACAATCAATCACTTTATGACCCACTTCACCATAACCATAACAAGCAATAGTGTTCCTCAAACATGGGCCATCATGCCATCTACCACATCTTGGACACATAACATTAGTCACCACACCACCACCACCTTGGAACCTTTGACTATCATTAGCAACCCTTTTATTAGGAGCATTTGAAGAACTTTGGCCTTGGAACTTTTGGCCTTGAGGAAACAGACCACCCTTAAGATTTTTGAATCTACCTTCAAAACGGTCCCTCTTGGCCTCACCTATTCTTCTTTTTCTCGATTTCCCCCCTCTAATTGTTCGACATAAGTCATGAGGCGGGACAAGTCCATATCACCTATCAACATGGAGGCATGACATTCTTCATTTACTAAGTCGGACACACCCATCAGAAACTTGTTCATCCTAGACCTTGGCTCCGCCATCAATTGTGGAGCATATTTGGAGAGTTGGCTGAACTTGAGGACATACTCCCTCACACTCATGGACCTTTGCCTTAAATTCATAAATTCCATCATTTTGGCCTCCCTTAGCTCAAAAGGGAAGAACCTGTTGACAAATTCCTCCTTAAAATCCTCCTAAAGGATAACATTGTTGTTGTCACGACCCGGACCTAGGGCCTAGTTATGACCGGCGAATGGGGAACATGAAGGAACTCCAAACAAGCCTCTTAGCATATCATTACACATCATTGGCCACAGAAGCAATTAAATAGCGTTGCAAAATAGAAATAAGGCAAAGAGACTAAGGGAGAACTTTTATAATATAAAAATCAAGAGACAAGAGAGTCAAGGCACATAGAATAATTACACATCATGTCCAACAACACCTATACTACATAATACTTAGCAGGGCCAAGAAAGCAACCGGGGTCACCCTCATAGTCAATACATGCATTAAAGAAAAACAGTCTCATTACATAGCTTAAGATTATAGACATTTTCCTCGGAATAGAGGACTTACCAAGTAGCTTGAGTAGATATCGCTAGCCACGTGGAGGAGGAGGATGACCAAATGGAGCTTCGATTTCTACATGGTAACATCATGTAGGTATAAAGTATGCATCAGTACGTTTAGATGCACTAAATATGTAGAATACAATGCAACAAGAGATAGATAACATAATCAAACTGCATATACATAGGAAATGGATAACATAATAATAATATGGTATGTATGAATGATGCTTGAAGTGAAATCATGCTTATATAGGACATATTACGTATGTAGGAAGAGACCCCCTTTTAGCCAATGAGTTTACCACCTCCCATCTAAGGTGATTGAGGTATCAATGCCTTAATTTGGTTGTTAAATATACCACCCATATCTAAGGTGATTGAGGCATCAACCCCTAAATTTAGATAATGAGGTATCAACCCTGTCAATTTGGTTAATGAGGTATCAACCCCGTCAATTTGGTTAATGAGGTATCGACCACCCTCAATTTGGTTAATGAGGTATCAACCCTTCAATTTGGTTAATGAGGTATCAACCACCCTCAATTTGGTTAATGAGGTATCAACCCTTCAATTTGGTTAATGAGGTATCGACCACCCTTAATTTGGTTAATGAGGTATCAACCCTTCAATTTGGTTAACGAACATCATCCACTCCATCATAGTAGTCAAGACGTAGCACCCCCTTACAAAGGCATGACCATCTTCGAATAATATAGACACTTCTCATGAACATAACTCATATAAACATTCCTTTCATCATCATAAATTCATCCAACTCATAAGACATACATTAGACCTTCAACAACTCAAGAAATCATAACCGGACATTTTATCAAACACTTAGTGGGTGTGTAGTGCTAGTGCAAAACCATGAATTTTAAGAGTGAAATCATGCAAGAAAATTCAATGTAAACCACCCATCAATACTTGGTGACACCCTCAACCAATATACATCACTACCCTTCATCAAATCTCATAATGGTTCATAGATTCATAACTCAAAACGTGCAAGAGTATAAATCATGAAATAGTGCAGTCAATGCATCTTAAAATCATGTAAATCAACCCACCAATATCATGGTTAAACCCTATCATGGTTAACTTGTAAATATTAACTTCACAATAGTTCATAGATTTCATAACTTGAATTATGTATAGTCTCAATAGACAAGGATTAGCTCATAGTATGAGCTCAAAATAGATATTAATGCATAATCAATAATATTTGACAAAACTCCAACATAATTCATGTTCATATTTCATAATAATAGGTACCCATAAGAAAATCAACTTGAAATCATGCAATTTAGGTAAAAAGGAGGCTTGGGCACCATAGGTGAAAGGACCCAATGGTTGAAACCCACATACCTAGACTTTGGAGGATTCCTTGGAGAGGATGTGAATGGAGACTTGAAGCTTGGATGAATTCCTTAAGATCCGAAAGAGATTTGCACACTTGAATTTAGAGAGAATTATTAGTCAAAGGTTTTGAGAGAGTATTAAAGAATGTATTGAATGATATGAAGGTGAAATATGGCTTATGTATAGACATTTTTATGTATCGGGAGGCTTAAGCACAAGACCCAAAAGCCTTGGACTGAAGTGGAAAACTGGCACATTTTTAACACTATGGCGCGCCCTTGGCGCGTCGTGCTAGGGGCACGAATGCTCACTGGGAATTGCATTTTTACGATTTTGGTGGTTGCTCTAAAATCATTGGTAGACCCATTCCCCACTCAATTATTCCCCCTGAACAAGAATAAGAAGTTGGATTTTCGATATCATGCACGAATCTTGAGATATATGGAAATTATGATTCCGGACATCTGATGTACATTTTCGGGCACTTTTTGGGGTCGTCTCAATATCTCCTCCTTGGGAATATTCGTCCCCGAATGTCAAAGAAATGTACATAAGAAGAGTGATCATGAAGAAATCAGCCCCAACAAGAATGCAACAACACCTTCAAAAAACCATTTTCAAAATCTTAACACAAGTGTCAAAATCATCATGAACTTGTCAACATAAACATGAATGCATGCAAATGACATAGGGGGCTGAAACTTAAGATTTGGAACCATAAAGAAAAGGACTTTACATTTTATCATAAGCTTCATTAGACTGAAGGTGGTACAAATATTGCTTTTCTATGCCCGCTCCAGCTTCCCGAGAGACACTTTCGACTTGACAATTCTTCCAAAGGGCCTTGACGAACACCACATCCTTATTAATCAACTTTTCAACCCTTGCATCCATTACCTCTACAGAGACCTTCTCCTAAGCCATCTTATCCTCCACGACACCCACAACCTCAAAGAGTTCCATAGCACTAGAATCACCAACACATCTCCTCAACTTAGAAGAATGAAGAAACGGAGGAACCATATCCATGTCCGTAGGCAATCCATATTCGTATGCAACCTCACCAATCCTCCTCAGCACTCTATAAGGACCCACAAACCATAAACTCAATTTCGGTTCTTGCCAAACTGGACCACACCCTACGTTGGTGGGACTCCCAAGTGAACTCAATTTTGAACACAAGCACACATGGTCTACCTTAGTATCTAATGACACCATCTCCCTCTTGGGAGAAAGCTTCCACTTTATCATCTCCCATCAAGGTCTTCAATTCTATCATGGCGGGGTCAAAGTCTTGCTTTGAGAACCTAATCAACCAAGAAAGATCTAGAAGCATTAGCCACCACTACATCACCATAGCCAATCTCTTCCAACTAACTCCCAATCTAGCCAACCAATGAACCTATCTAGTCACCTCAATGATTCCCACTTTCCATAATTAGCAAACCACCTAATATGCATCAACATTCACAACATAACCCTCAAATGATCCCCAAGCTCTCCCTCACCTCCGGGAATGAACCAATATACCAACACTAAGGACCACAACAAATGCAACAAGGTAGGGATTAAAGACCCTATTCATGAGACCTACATACATAGCCGATGCATTAGCCAATTCCAAAGAAACTACCCCCAAATTCACAATATTGGAAAGAACATCAAGAATCCATCTATCACCAGAACAACTCAATAGAAATGATTTAGGTTCAACACCCCTAACTCTTACAAGATGATAAATGCAACTCCTAGAGATCAATTGGACCTTAAGTCAAGAGATGGAATTACCCCCTCCACTGTCACTTTACAATCCCCCACTCAGGGATGGGTTCATTAGGGAGTTGAAATTTAACTCTACAGGCCCTAAAATCCAAGGGGATACAACATGCATGCAACTAATGCACCCTAGGTATGACATCAAAATCAACCACATCAACTCCAACAAGTTACAAGGCAAGACTTAATGTAATATGAATATGGAACAACACCTATGAACTTTTTGACAACAGTAGAATCACCTATGGGGTATGCACTTCATAAGGTTCACCTAAGACCCGGGCAATACATGAATCTTACTAGCAACAAAAGGGATAATGGAAGGAATAGGGATCCCCGGAACCATCAAAGAATGCATAATAAAATCAATGAGAACCTCTAACTTACCGGTAGCATCATCGGGCACCTCATCTCCTCCTTGTCTTCTTTGAAGAGCATAGAACCGACTGCGCCTTAGGGCACCACCTTGAGGACGAGCATCTCCACACTTGCCTTGCTTACCAGGATAATCTTTCTTCTTATGCCCCTCTTCACCACAATGGAAACATGCATTGGTGTCTTTCAAACATGGGCCTCTATGAATCTTACCACATGTCAGACACATAGAATCACCTCTATTTTTGAGACTTTGGAACTTTCCTTCAAAATGGGCCCTCTTAGACTCTTTACCCCTTCTTTTTCTCATCTTTTCCTCCTCTAATTATTCTGCATCTGTCATCAAGCAAGATAAGTGCATGTCATTAATCAACATAGGAGACTGGCATTCCTCACTCACCAAATCCGGTACACCCATCACGAACTTGTTCATTCTAGACCTTGGGTCGGCAACCAATTGGAGCATATTTTGAAGGTTGGTTGAACTTGAGGGCATACTCCCTCATGATCATATACCATTGCTTCAAATTCATGAGCTTAATCATCTTGGCCTCCCTAAGATCAAGAGGGAAGAACCGGTTGAGAAAAGCCTCCTTAAATTCCTCCCATAGTATCACATTGTTGTTCCCCTTCTCCTCCTTCCATTGAGTAAACCATATTTGGCCATCCCCTTGAGTTGGTATGCCGCCAACTCCGCCTTGTCCTCCGACCTAACAACCATGATAGCTAATACCTTATAGACCTCATCAATGAACTCTTGAGGGTCCTCATCTATCTTAGACCCATAGCATTCTTGTGGGTTCATCCTCATAAAATTCCTTACTCGAGATGCCAGGTAGGAGCATGAGGGGCTTCGGCCCCTTGGTTGATTTGATTAGCCACAACATGAGCTAACATATTAAGAGCATCGTAGGATTCTTTATGAGCCAGTTGTTCTTCGGGAGAGCGGGCTCTTCTTCCTCTTTGTAAGGCATGATCTAGCATATCAAAGAACAAATGTTAGCTGGAATAAC
>JAPFFP010015102.1:0-16842 GCA_026153255.1 Solanum medicagineum
TTGGTTGAGTTTATGAACTTGAAACAAGGTGGTATGAGTGTGAGGGAGTATGCCCTCAAATTTAATCAACTTTCAAACTATGCTCCTCAATTGGTGGCCGATTCTACGTCAAGAATGAATAAGTTTATTACGGGGGTCTCCGATTTGGTAAGTGAAGAGTGTCGATCTATAATGCTTATTAATGACATGGACTTGTCTCGGTTGATGACATATGCCGAGCAAATGGAAGAAGAATAGTTCAGAAAGAGGAGGGGCCATGAGGCCAAGAGAGCTCATTTTAAGGGTGGGTATCGAAAGGGTGCTAGATATCAACAAGGCCAAAGGCCTCCTCATGCTACTAATAGGGAGCTTGCCAATGACGTCCCTAGCCCTCAAGGTGTGGGTGTAATGGTTCCCAATGATGCATTCCCTAAGTGTGGAAGGTATCATAGGGGACCATGTTTGAAGGTTTCCAATGCATGTTTTGATTATGGGGGGCTTGGTCACAAGAGGATGGATAGTCCAAGGAACCGTGGCAAAGTTCGGGGTGAAAATGTGGTCCCATTGGGTAGAAGTGGTTCTCAAGGTGATGCCCCGAGGCACAATCGCTTTTATGCTTTACATGGAAGACAAGGGGTTAGTGAAGTCCCCGATGTTGTCACCGGTAACTTGAAAATTTTTAATCTTGATGTATATGCTTTTATTGATCTGGGTTCACCCTTTCCTTTGTTACTCCCTTTCTTGCTAAAAGTTCCATGCTGAATCGGAGTTGTTGCATGAGTCATATGAAGTGTCCACTCCTATTGGTGTATCTATTGTTGCTATGAGGGTGTATAGAAATTGTCTGATTTGCATTTTGCATAAACTCTTACCTTGTGATCTAGTTTAATTAGATATGGTTGATTTTGATGTTATTCTTGGGATGGATTAGTTACATGCATACTATGCTTCTACTGATTGTAGAACCTGTACGGTCAAGTTTCAATTTCCAAACGAACCCATCCTTGAGTGCAAAAGTCAAGATGTAGTAGTGAGGGGTAGGTTCATCTCATGCATTAAAGCCCATAGGTTGATTTCTAAGGTGTATTTGTATCATCTGGTGAGAGTCAAAGATGTGGAGTCCAAAGTCCCTTCCATTGAGTCGGTTCCGGTTGTAAATAAATTTCTTGATGTCTTCCCAAATGACCTTCCTGGTGTCCCTTCCAAAAGGGAGATAGATTTTGGTATAGATCTCCTTCCCGACACCCAACCTATCTCAATTCCCCCTTGCCGTATGGCCCCGAAGGAGTTGAAGGAGTTAAAGGAGCAATTGAAAGATTTGATGGAGAAGGGATTTATTAGACCTAGCAAATCCCCCTGGGGTACACCGGTGTTATTTGTAAAAAAGATATATGGGTCACTGAGAATGTGCATTGATTACCGGCAACTCAATAGGGTCACTATAAAGAATAGGTATCCTCTTCCAAGGATTGATGATTTGCTTTACCAATTGCAAGGCGCTAGCTTTTTTCTCTAAGATTGATCTTCGGTCCGGGTATCATCAAGTAAGGGTGAGGGAGTGTGGTATTCCAAAGACGATCTCCCAGACTAGTTATGGGCATTATGAATTTGTGGTGATGTCCTTTGGATTGACTAATAGCCGGCCATCTTCATGGACATAATGAATAGGGTCTTCAAGCCCTACCTTGATCCCTTTGTTGTGGTCTTCATTGATGATATTTTGGTCTATTCACCTAGTAGGGAAGAGCATATGGGCCATTTGAGGGTTGTGTTACAAAGATTGAGGGAGGAGAGATTGAACCCTGAATATGAAAAGTGTGAATTTTGGTTGAAAAAGGATGCATTCTTAGGTCATGTGGTGTCCGGGGATGGTATAAAAGTGGATCCTAAGAAAATCGATATGATTAGGAATTGCCCTAAACCATTGACCCCGTCGGACATTAGGAGTTTCTTGGGCTTGGCGGGTTACTATATAAGGTTTGTGAATGGGTTCTCCTCCGTTGGTTCTCCTATGACAATATTTACTCAAAAGAAGGTTAAGTTTGTGTGGACCAATGAATGTGATGAAAACTTTCCAAACATTGAAAGATAGACTTATTTCCGCTCTTATATTGTCACTATCGGATGGGCTTGAGGGATTTGTTGTGTATTCTGATGCATCTAGAGTTGGTTTGAGTTGTGTACTAATGCAAAATGGTAATGTCATAGCCTATGCTTCTAGGCAACTCAAAGTTCATGAAAAGAACTACCCTACCCATGATCTTGAATTGGCCGCCGTGGTGTTTGCATTAAAGATTTGGCATCATTATTTGTATGGGGTGCATGTTGATGTTTTCACCGATCATAGAAGCCTTTAATATGTCTTCACTCAAAATAATCTTAACTTGAGACAAAAAGGTTGCTAGAACTCTTTAAGGACTATGACATGAGTGTGCATTACCATCCGGGTAAGGCAAATGTTGTGGCAGATGCTTTGAGTTGGGTGTCTATGGGTAGCCTAGCTCATTAAGATGGTCGTAATAGGGAGATGGCTAGGGAGGTGTATAGATTGGCTAGATTGGGGGTGAGGTTGGAAGATGTGAGTGATGGTGTTGTCGTTGTTGATGGTTCTAAATCTTCTTTGGTGGATGAGGTGATAACAAAACAAGATCTAGACTCCTCCTTGCTTGAGTTAAAGGCCTTGGTGAAAGAGGGAATGATAGAGGATTTCTCCTAAAGAGGAGATAGGCCCTTATATATCTATCAAGGTAGGTTGTGTGTTCCATGTGTTGATAGTTTGAGGGAGAGAATTCTTGATGAAGCTCATAAATCCTCTTTTTCTATCTACCCCGGTTCCACCAAAATGTATAGAGACTTCAGGGATGTGTATCAGTGGGGAGGCATGAAGAGAGATGTTGCCAAATTTGTTTCCGGTTGCCATAGTTGCCAACAAGTCAAAGCTGAATATCAAAGGTCGGGTGGCCTAACCCAAGACATAGAGATTTCTACTTGGAAGTGGGAGGTAGTTAATATGGATTTCGTGGTTGGGTTGCCCAAGACTAGAAATGGTTTTGATTCCATATGGGTTGCGGTTGATAGGATGACGAAATCGGCTCACTTTCTACCAGTCAAGACACCATAAAGGGCTGAAGAGTATGCAAGGTTATACATATATGATTGTGAGGTTGCATGGGGTTCCCTTGTCTATTATATCGGATCGTGGTGCACAATTTACTTCCCACTTTTCGAGATCTTTTCAAAGGAGTCTTGGAACCAAAGTTCACCTTAGTACGTTCTTCCCCCTCAAATGGATGGACAAGCCGAGAGGACAATTCAAATGCTTGAGGATATGCTTAGGGCTTGTGTCTTGGAGCTTAAAGGTAGTTGGTATGACCATCTTTCATTGATTGAGTTTGCCTACAACAATAGCTATCACTCTAGCATCGGTATGGCTCCATTTGAGGCTCTTTATGGGAGACGTTGTAGATCTCTGGAGGGATAGTTTGAGGTTGGAGAGGTGGCTCTATTGGTGCCGAATTTGGTTTTGGAGGCTCGTGAGAAGCTAAAGATGATTAGGGAAAGGTTGAGGACATCCCAAAGTTGTCCAAAATCCTATGCCGATGTGAGAAGAAGAGACCTAGAAATCTAAGTGGGTGATTGGGTTTATTTGAAAGTTTCTCTAGTGAAAGGTGTGGTTCGTTTTGGTAAGAAAGAGAAAGTGAGTCCTAGGTATGTTGGTCCTTATGAGGTGATAGCGAGGGTTGGTAAGGTGGCTTATGAGTTGAGGTTGCCTAGTGAGATGAATTTGGTCCATCCGATGTTTCATGTCTCTATGTTGAGACAATGTGTTGGTGACCTTAATGCAATTGTGCCTCTTGATGTTGTGGGTGTTTTTGAGGATAACTTGACTTATGAGGAGGTTTCGATTCAGATCTTGGATAGGAAAGTAAATAGATTGAGGAACGAAGAGGTGGCATCCGTTAAGGTCCTTTGGAGGAGCCAACAAGTCGAGAGTGCTACTTGGGAGGCTGAAGCGGACATGCAAAAGCGGTACCCTTATCTCTTTTATTCCACTCAAGCCTAAGGTACTAATTCTAAGTCCCCTATGTGACTTCATGTTTTACATTTCAGCCCTTATGTCATTAATGTGCATTCAACGTTTAAGTTGGCAATTTATGATGATTTCACACTTATAATGGGATTTTGAAAGTGATGTTTTAAATGTAATGTTTCATTCATGTTGGGGCTGATTGTTCATGATTATTCTTGTCTTTTACATCTCTTCTACATCCGTGGATGAATGTTCCCAAGGGGGAGATATTGAAACGACCCCAAAAAGTTCTCGATAACGTGCCTCGGAAGTGCCTGGAATCTTGTTTTTCGTATATATGAAAATTTGTTTGGAATTTCAAAAATCCAATTTAATATTCTTGTTCAGGGGGTCTGAGTTAAAGTGACAAGGGTATAACCTCAATTCTAAAGCAAAGGAATCGAATTATGAAATCTGCAGCTGGTGCAATTTCCAAAAGCGGTCCACGACCTCTTTGTGACGCGGAGAGGTGTGTTTCCTGCACTGTCTTTTCCTAGTTCGCCCAGATTTTTCTAAGTTTTGGACCTAAGTTTTTCCAAACGTACTTTTACCTAAACTTAGCATTATTTCAAACTCATATTACCCCAAAACATTTCCCAAACACATAAGACTCATTTCTAATACTAAATTCAAGTCCCAAACTCAAGGCCAATCTCAAGGATTCTTCAAGGATCTCACCCAAGCTTCAAATCTCCATTAATGTCTTCTTCAAGAACCTCTCCAATGCTAAGGTATGTGATGTTAAACCATTGGGTCCTTTCACCCATGGTGCCTAAACCCTCTTTTAATCAATATTGCATGATTTAAAGTTAATTTTACATGTGGGTCTTGTATATTGAGAAATTTACTGAACAATCATTTTAGTTCATGAAAGTACGGTTGTTTTAGCATGTTTTGAGCTTCAAATCTTGGATCTAATGTTGGCATTGATGAGGGGTTTTGATGTGAATGTCTTGGGGGTGTTGCAAGGTGTTCATTAAAGATTTTACCACTGATTTTTCTACATGATTTCATCTCTAAATTGCATGCTCTTTTACACTCATTACACACCCGCCAAGTGTTTGATAAAATGTCCAGTTATGGTTTCATGAGGAATTGAAGGTCCAAAGCATGAGATATGATATGTATGATGTTTTAATGATGCAATGAGCTTATGGACATGATATATATATATATATGTTTTATATAATGTGATGTATTAGACATGTCCGGTTCGGGGGCATAAATGCCTGGACGACCATGTGAGGGGTGAGTACCTTGCCACCAGGGTGTCAGGGTGTGAACGACATCAACCATGTGAGGGGTTTAGTACCTTGCCACCAGGGTGTCCAGGTGTGAACGACATCTCACATCCAAAGTTGGGATTTTAGCTTGGTCTCTTCTACACATACGATATCTTATATAAGCATGATTTATCCTAGCATGTTTTATTTATGCATCGATCATATATTCCATATTGTTATACTATGCCTATTGTCTAATGTATGCATTTCGATTATGAAGCTTTTTTATTGTTGCATTGCATCCCACATACTTACATTTAAACGTACTAACGCATACTCTTGCCTACATTATATTACCATGTAGGAATCGGTGCTCAAGTTGATCATCCTCCTCCTCCCCCACGTGGCTAGACAGTGTTATTCCAAGTTGTTAGTGTGTGCTCAATTTTGGGGAATTTGATTTACGTCTTTCCCTATTATCTACATTTTGAGATACTACCTTATGTTACATTTGACTATGAGGGTGAACCCGGTAGCTTGTCTTGGCCCCGGCTCTTTCTATGTTTTAGAGGTGTATGTTGGACAAGGTGTGTACTATGTATGAGTTTGACTCTTGACTTTTGACTTCGATGATTATGCAAGTTTCCCCCCTTAGTCTCGTTGCCCTTACTTTTATTTGTATATGTCTTTTGTATGCTTTCGCAATCAAGGATATGTAATGATATGCTGAGAGGCTTTTTTGGGGTCTCTTTGGGTTCCCCATTTGTCGTGTCACGTCTAGGCCCTGGGCTTGGGTTGTGACGAAAAAAGATAGGTCCATTCTTGTCTTAAGGTCCAATTGATCTCTAAGGGTTGCCCCCATGTTCTTATAACAGAGGGTCTTCTCTTGTGATTTTAGTTGAACTTAGTTTGTTAGATTGGAGGTCTTGAGGTGGTTTAGCTACTTGCATATTGTGTCTCCTTTAATTGTAGAACCCGTAAGGCTGTAATATGATGGTTTAGAATGGTCGATCTATTTAGTCAACTACGACGGGTTAGTCACATCTCTAATCTTGATCTTAGGTTTGAGATTTGTTCCCAAGTGATGATGAGGGTAGGTGAAATCCCTAAGTGTCTTCTCGCATTAGAAGTGAGCCTTTTGAGTATGTTGGAGTTGTTTGATTGGCTTAGTCACCGACCATGTTTATGGGTTTTATGAATAGGGTCTTTAGTCCCTAGCTTATTGTGCTTGTGGTGGTCCCTATTGATGAAGTATGGATATATTTAGAGCTTGTGAACCATTTGCGGATAATGTTGTAAATCTTGGGGTTAGAGGAGTTGTATGCTAATTATGTGAAGTGTGAAATGTGGTTAAAGGAGGTTATCTTCCTAGGTCATGTAGTGTCGGAGGATGGTACTAAGATTGATCTTAAGGAGACGTATTTGATTAGAGATTGGCCTAGACCTTTGGCTCCATTGGATATTAGGAATTTCTTGGACTTGGCATGTTACCACCGGAGGTCTATGAATGTGTTCTCTACTATTGCTTCTCCCATGACTATTTTGACCCAAAGGAAGGATAAGTTTTGTATACACTCCTTTCTTATCTCTACCAGAAGGGTTGGAGGGGTTTGTTGTGTATTCTGATGTCGCCCGGATTGGTTTGGGTTGTGTGTCGATGGAAGATGGTTAGGTGGAAGTCTATGCTTTTAGATAACTTGAGATGCATGAGAAGGATTATGTTATGTATTACTTGAGTTGGTCACCCAGACTTTTGCTTTGAAAATTTTAATGTCATTGGTTGTATGGGGTGCATATTGGTGTGGTTACCGTTCACTAGAGTCACCAATTTGCGTTCACCCAAAAGGATCTTAGCTTGAGACAAAGGAGATAGCTAGAACTTCTTAAGGATTGTGATGTAAGTGTGCATTATCGTCCCGGTTAGGCTAATGTTGTGGTGGATGCTTTGATTAGGGTGTCTATGGGTAGCCTAGCACATGTTGATGGTGGTGATAAAGAAGTGGCTAAGGAGGTGCATCAGTTGGCTAGATTGGGGGTTAGGTTGGAAGAGGTTGGCAGTGGCGGTGTTATTGTATAAATGGTTCTAAATCTTCATTGGTTGATGAGGTAAAAGCAAAGCAAGATCTTAACCTTGCTTTGTTGGCATTGAAGGTATTGATAAAAGATGGTAAGGTGGAGGTTTCCTCCCAAGGGGGAGATGGTACCCTCAGGAACCAAGGTAGCTTGTGTGTGCCTTGTGTTGATGGTTTGAGGGATAAAATCCTTGATGAGGCCCATAATTCTTCTTATTCTATTCACCCGGGTTCTACCAAATGTATAGAGATTTGAGGGGTGTGTATTGGTGGGGAGGCATGGAGAGAGACATTGCCAAACTTGTTTCTGGTTGTCATAGTTGCGAACAAGTCAAAGCCTAGTACCAAAGGTCGGGTGGCCTAACCCATATAGAGATTCCTACTTGGAGGTGAGAGAAAAATTTACATGGATTTTGTGGTTGAATTGCCCAAGAATAGAGAGGATTTTGACTCACCATTTGGGTTGTCGTTGATAGGATGAAAAAAATTGGCTCACTTTCTACTAGTTAAGGTCGCATATGGGGCTGAAGATTATGCTAGGTTGTATATTCATGAATTAGTAAGGTTGAATGGGATTCCCTTGTCCATCATATTGGATTGTGGTGATCAATTTACTTCACACTTTTGGAGGTCTTTTCAATGGGACCTTGGTATAGGAGTTAAGCTTATACGACCTTTCACCCTCAAACGGATGGCCAAGCCGAAGGAACTATCCAAACACTTGAGGATATGCTTAGGGCTGGTATGTTGAAGTTCATAGGTAGTTGGGTTGATTTTTCAATTGGTCGAGTTTTTCTATAATGTTATCACTCTAGCATCGGTAAGGCTCCTTATTTGGCTCTCTACGGTAGGCATTGTAGATCACCGGGTGGGTAGTTTGAAGTGGGAGAGATGGATTTGTGGGTCCAGATCTAGTTATGGATGCTATAGAGAAGGTAAGGTTGATTAGGAAAGGCTGGAAATGGCCTAAAGTCGTCAAAAATCCCAAACTGATGTGAGGAGGAGAGAGCTAGAATTCAAAGTTAGTGATTGGCGGTAATTGAAGATTTCTCTCATGAAAGGTGTGGTTTGCCCCGGTAAAGAGGGAATTGGATTTATGGTTTGTGAGTCTTTATAGGGTGTTGAGGATGGTTAGTGAGGTTGCATATGAATGGTAATTGCCTTTGGAGAAGGATATGGTTCGTCCGGTTCTTCATGGTTCTTTGATTGAGGACGTGTATTGGTGATTTTCAAGTGTTATAGGACTCTTGAGGTTAAAGATGTTGTGGAGGATGAGTTGGCCTGTGAAGAGGTCCGGTTGAGAAGTTGGGTAGATATGAGTAAGGACTAATTTGTGAGGGTGTAGTGTTTGTCAAGGCCCATTGGGAGAATCATCAAGTCGATAGTATCTCTCCGGGAGCCGATGTAGGCATGGAGGAGCAATATTCGTACCTCTTTCATTCTATTCAAGCTTACAATAACATGTCGAGTCCTTTTATGATTCCAAATCTTATGTTTCAAGCCCTATATCATTCACATGCATTCTTGTTAAGTTGGCAAATTCATGATGATTTTTGCACTTATGTTGAGATTTTGAAAATGGAGTTTTAAATGTATTGTGCATTCTTATTTGGGCTGATTTGTTCATGATTACTCTTCTCATGTATGTTTCTTTGACATTCGGGGACGAATGTTCCCAAGAGGGAGATATTGAAACGACCCCAAAAAGTACCCGAAAATGTGCCTTGGAAGTGCCCGTAATCGTATTTTCCATATGTCTGAAAATTTCATGCATTATTTCGAAAATCTGACTTCATATTCTTGTTGAGGGGGTAAAATTTAGGGGGAAAAGGGTCTAACCCCGATTTTAGAGCTACTGTAGAAAAATCCAATATTTCAAAGTGTCAAATTCTAGCAGCTCCTGCGTTTTACTGGCGCGACGCACCCTTTCCTTATTTTGTGTCAGTTATTTCAGTTCCATCGAAGACATTTAAGTCTTAGGCCTAAGCCTTCTCATACATGAAAATACCTATACTTAGCCCTATTTGACCCTCATATCATCCAAGACATTCCCCAACACTTACTCAAACACTTAGTTTTAAATTTCTCTCAAAATTCAAGTGTCAAAACTCTCTCAGGATATTAAGGAATTCAATCAAGCTTCAAGTCTCCATCTCCAATCATCATCAAGTTCACCTTCAACGCTAAGGTATGTGGGTTTCTTTTATTGTTTCCTTTCACCCATGATACCCAAGCTTTGTTTTCCTCAAAATTGCATGATTTAAAGTTAATTTACTTATGGGTCTTATCTATTATGAAAATCACTACAAACTATATTCTGGTATATGAAATTATGATTGTTTTACCATGTTTTGAGCTATAAATCTAAGATCTATTGAAAGATTTGATGAAGGATTTTGATGTATATTGCTTAAAGGTGTTACCAAGTACCTATTTAAGGTTTTACATGAATTTTGTAGCATGATTTCATCCTTGAATTGCATGGTTTTACACTAACACTACACACCCTCTAAGTGTTTGACAAAATGTCCGGTTATGGTTTTTTTGAGGAGTTGAGGGTGCAATGCTTGTCTTATGAGTTGAATGACTATATAATGATAAAAGGATAATGAAATGATGATGAAATGTATGTATGTATATGATGACAAAATAAGGAAGAAATGATGATGAAATGTATGCATGTATATGATGGCAATATGATGATGCGAGGGATGAATGTATAAATGATATTCTTCTATGTAGCGTTGGATTGTGACAATGCCCTACTTGGGGGTTGTGCACCAGGTAACCGTGTCAAAGGGTTCGTACCTTAATAACTTATCGGGTAGTTTGTACTCCGGTCACCACGGGTGGTAGGGTGCGACTATCCATCAACCTTGTTGGGGGTATGTAATCATCAACCTATCGGGGGGTTTTTACTCTGGTCACCACTGGTGGTAGGGAGAGACTATCCAACAACCATGTTGGGGGTTTTTGCCTATCACCTTCTTGAGGGTTTGTACTCCATCAACCATGTTGGGGATTTGTACCCATCAACCTATTGGGGGGTTTGTACCTCAACAACCTCATGAAGGGGTTCGTACCTCATGCACCTCTCCAAGCAGGTGATAGACCTTGGATTGCACTAAGAATGGTCACTCCCTACACATATGTTTTGTTCTATGAAAGTATGATTTACTTCAAGCATCTTCCATTTATGTCATATTGCCATATGTTCATCTATTGTCTAATTAAGCATTACGATTATGATGCCTATTTGATGTTGCATTGCATCCTACATACTTATTATATTGAAATGTACTAACGCATACTCTATGCTTACATGATGTCACAGTGTAGGAACCGGAGCCCCACTTGAGCATCCTCCTCCATGTGGCTAGTACGACTTCACTCAAGCTTGTTGGTGAGTTCTCCGTTCCGGGGACCTTACTTATGATCTCTTGCTATGTATTAAGAATTTCTCTCTTTGACTTATGTATTGACAATGAGGGTGAGCCCAGTTGCTTTGTCTTGGCCTCCGCTCTTATCTTATGTAGTGGAGGTGTTGTTGGACGTGTTATGTATCTATGGTATGAGCTTTGACTCTCTCTTGACTGTTGTTGCTTATGATATGAAAAATGTTCCCTTTAGTCACAATTCCCCTTGTTTATGTTTATCTCTTATTATCATTTTAATTGCTTCCGTGACCAAGGATATGCAATGATATGCTATGAGGCTTGTTTGGGGTTCCTTTGGGTTCCCCATTCGTCGATCACGTCTAGGCCCTACGCTTGGGTTGTGATAGACCTAGCACCCTCCATCATAGTGGTCAAGGTATATACCCCTCAACATGGTAGATTAACATAGCGCCCCCTCCCCCCATCATAGTGGTGAAGGTATATACCCCTTAACTGGTAGATGGACATAACACCCTCCATCATAGTGGTTAAGGCATAGCACCCCTCAACAAGGTATGGTTAACTTGCAACACTATTGTAACAACCCCAAAAAGTGCCCGAAAATGTGCCTTGAAAGTACCCGTAATCGTGATTTCCATATATCTAAAATATCCATTTGTTATTTCAAAATTTTGACTTCATATTTTTGTTCAGAGGGTCAAATTGAGTGGGAAATGAGCCTAACTTGAATTTTAGAGCAACCATATCAAAATCTGAAATTCGCAAAAAATGCAATTTAGGAGGGTCAACTTTGAAGGGGTATATCTCTTAGCACACAAAGAATTGGGTGGTCCACGACCTACTAAATTAAAGCCTTTTCATTAGCTTTCCAATGCACTTTGTTTCACCTCATTCCGAGTTCGGATGAAGGATTTATGCAATTTTTTGTATAACTCACTTGTGCAGAAAATGCAGATTCAGTGGGGTTTTTGCGTCACCTCCGCGACGCGCCCCTATTTTATTTTGGTGCCTGTTTTAATGTTTTCGATCCAATACTTATGTGTCTTGGGCCTAAGGATTCCCACACTTGAAAATAAATATACTTAGCCTTATTTCATCCTCATATAATCCTTAACATTCCCCAATATCCTCTCAAATACTTAGACTCATATTTCATCCTAAATTCATGTCCCAAACTAAAGACCATTTGGTCCTTTCACCCATGGTGCCTAAGCCTCCTTTATAGTAATATGGCAACTGAACTCAATCATCAAGTGGGTGCTCCCGAGAGTTCTAGTGGGGAGAGGAGAGGTAGCGCGGCCAAGAGCGCCCGTAATGTGGGTAAGTTCAAAAGTCTCAAATGTAGAGGTGTTGGTGGTGTGGCTCGTAATGGTGTGTGTTCTAATTGTGGAGGGGGTCATAGAGGCCCACAATTGAGAGGTACCAATGCTTGTTTCTATTGTGGTGAGGAGGGGTATAAGAAGAAGGATTGCACTTGTAAATGTTATAAGGATAAACAAAGTGATGGTGGGATGACTAATCCCAAGTGTCAAAGGTGTGGAAAGAACCATTGTGGCCCGTGTTGGAGGAACACTAGTGCTTGCTTTGGATGTGGTAAGATGGGTCACAGGCTTGTGTATTGTCTATTTATTCCAAGGGGGTGTAAGGGTGGTCGACTTTTAGACCATGGTGGCTATGATGATCAAGTACCTCAAGGAGGGGTTGAGGTGCCCGACGCTATTACAAATAGATTGACGTTACTTTGGATTTGATGTGCATGCATTGTTAGGCCCGGTGTGCCACTACTTCTTCCCTATTCTTCTTGGGTGATAGTGGGGCTTCTTGTGTACCCAAGTTGTTGTGTAGATCTTTGGTGTCTATCCTTTTATCGGGTATATTATTGCTAGAAGGTTCATAGGTGATGGTTCAGGTTTATATTGTATTAGGTCGTTCTTTGTGGCTTGTTGGAGTTGACATGGTGGAATTTAATGTCACTATAGTAATGGAATGGTTGCATGCATGTTGTATCTTCATGGATGGTAGAACCCATAGAGGTAGCCCCGATTCCCTAATGAGCCCATCTTTGAGTGGGAGGTTATTAAATGGTAGCATGGGAGGTAGGTCTATTTCATGCCCTAAGGAACAACTGGAGTCTAAGGGGTTGCATTTGTCATCTTGTGAGAAATGGAGGTGTTGAACCTAAGTTGTTTTGTCTATAGAATTGTTGGTGGTGGTGGATGTGGCTATGAATGTCCTTTACTGTTGTATTACAACTTTAACGAAGAAGGTTGGGTGCTAAGTAGGAGAGATGGGAATCTTCGTGATAAGAAGTTTCCATCCTAAGATGCGTGTTGCTGGGTGATGGTATTAAGGTGGACCTTAGTAAGACAAAGGTGATTAGAGATTATCCTAGTCCTTAGACTTCATCGGATATTAGGAGCCTCTTTGGTTAGTGGGCTATTGCTGGAGGTTCTGAGTAGGGTTATTTGATAGGTTAGGGAGTTGCTATTTCTTGTGTTATTCCTTGGTGCTAGTAGGACTCATGTGTATGTGGGTTGATCCTTGGTTTCTTCCAATCAAGGAGACCTAAAATTATTTTCAAGAAAACCTACATGGATTTTACTTATTTTAATTTGATATTTGAATATTATGATTCCTAAAATTCTATTGATACATGGGTAGTGTTTATTTGATGATTTTTCTTAATGTGATTTAAACCGTTATATGAGGATTTACTTTGGATTTATGAAGTTATAAGTATGCATGTTCCATTTCTAAACGATTTATGCATGAGGGATTACACTATGGATTTAAATGTGGAATTAACTATGTTTTCACTTCAACTTCATAATATAAACGTTGATTTAAATGGAGTCTTAATTACCCATGTCATTTCCTCATTGTTCATAGCATATGCATTTATGTCCATGGATTATTTTTGAAGGAAAAAAATGATATAGGTAAGCCCAATTTCGTTTTATGGTATGATTTTGATAAAAGGTTGGTTATGACAATATTGTGATCACATATATGTCTTTGATTTTAGCTCTTTAAGCATTTTGGGTGCTTGCACCATTTTATTTATGAATGGGTTATTCCTATGCATAAGTATTATGACTATGAAATAATGATTTTGGCATTGAGCCTAAGTATGAATTATTACAAACAGTGTTTGGCTTTTAAGCCCAACTGTGCATTGAAATGATTTGGGAAAATGACTATTTCCTCTTTGAAAGTATGTACACACATATCATAAGTATTCTTGGGGGGTGATGACTTAGCTTGTTGTGTTGAGGACTTTGGGGTAGTTTGGACTACTTGCATAGCATGTTTTTAATGAGTGTAGAACCCGTAAGATTGTAATATGATGGGTAAGGATGGTCGATCTATTTAGTCAACTATGATAGGTTAGTCACTTCTCTAAGATTGATCATTGATTCGGGTTTTGTCCCCAAGTGAGGGTGAGGGTAGCTGATATCCCTAAGTGCCCTTTTCAAACTAGGAGTGAGCATTTTGAATATTGGTGGAGTTGTTTGGTTGGCTTATGCATCGGTTGTGTATATTGGTTTCATGAATAGGGTCTTAAAATCCTACCTTGATATGTTTGTGGTGGTCTCTAGTGATGAGGTATTGATTTATTTATAGCTTGTGAATTATTTGGGGATTGGTTTCTAAATATAGTAGATGTGAGTTCAGGATAACAAAAAGGTTGTTAGGACTCCTCAGGGATTATAGTATGAGTGTGCATTGGTTTTTTCGGTAAGGCTAGTGTTGTGGTTGGTGCTTAAGGTAGCCTAGTGTATGCATATAATGGTGGTAAGGAGATGCCTAGTATAGTCCATCGGTCAGCTAGATAGGGAGTTAGGTTGAAGGAACTTGAGAATGGTAGTATAGTGTTCTTGATGGTTCCAAATCTTCTTGGGTTAAGAGGAATAGATTAGGCAAGGCCTTGATTTCCACCTTATTAGAGTTAGAAGTTTTGCGTGAGTGAATAATAGAGTGGATTGTTGTGTCCCAAGGGGGAGATGGTGGTTATGGTACCAAGTGGGTTATGTGTATTTAAGATTGACAATTGAGTTGAGGATTGTGAGTCCTTATAGAGCGTAGAGGGAGGTTAGTAAGGTTGCATAAGTTTGGGAATTGGCTATGGTAGAGGTATGGCTTATCCGGTTTATCATGCTTCTAGCTTGAGGGGATATGTTGGTGACCCTAGTGCTATAGAACTCTTTGAAGTTGTAGGTGAGGTGGAAGATATGTTGGCTTAGAATGAGGTTCCAGTGGAGGTGTTGGATGGATGAGTGGAGAAATTGATTGATTGTTAATGAGTTGTGTTCGTCAAGGCCCTTTGGAAGAGTTTTCTATTCGTATGTGTTTCTCGGAGAGCTGGTGCGGACATGGATAAGTGATATCCATATCTCTTTCACTCTATTCAAGCTTATAATGACATGTCAAGTCCTTTCTATGATTTCAAGTCCTATGTTTCAACCCCTATGTCATTCATGTGCATTCATATTTAAGTTGACAAGTTTATGACGATTTTACACTTATGTTGAGATCTTGAATGCAATGTTTTTAATGTAATGTTGCATTCTTGTTGGTACTGATTTGTTGATGATCACTCTTGTCTGGTACGTCTCTTTTACATTCGGGGACGAATGTTCCCAAGGGGGAGACATTGTAACGACCCCAAAATTGCCCGAAAATGTGTCTCGGAAGTACCTGGAATCGTGATTTCAATATATGTAAAAATTCATTTGTTATTTCAAAATTCGAATTCATATTCTTGTTAGGAGGTCAAATTGAGTGGGGAACGGGTCGAACCCGAATTTTAGAGAAATCGTATCAAAACTCGAGAATCACAGAAAACGTGATTTAGGAGGGCAAGTTTGAAGGGAAATATCTATTTAACACACAAAGAACTGGGTGGCCTATAACCTACCAAATTAAATCCCTTTGCATTAGCTTTCCAACACACTTCGTTTCACCCGATTCCGAGTTTGGATTAGGGATTTATGCCCATTTTCGTAGAACTAGTTTGTTTAGAAAATGCAGATACCAGTGGGGTTTTCGCGTCGCCTCCACAACGCGCCCCTATTGTTTCTGGTGCCTATTTTAATTTTTTTAGTCCAAGAATTATAAGTCTTGGGCCTAAGGGTTCCCACACTTGAAAATACATATACTTAGCCTTATTTCACCCTCATAAAATCCTTAACATTCCCCAATATCCTCTCAAACACTTAAGGATTTCACCCTAAATTCAAGTCCCAAATCTCAAGAACAATCTTGAGGATTTCTTCAAGGATTTCATTCAACGTTCAAGTCTCCATCTTCAATCTCTTTCATAGGTTCTCCAAAGTTAAAGTATATGGTGTTGAACCATTGGTCCTTTCACCCATAGTGCCTAAGCCTCCTTTTTACTAATATTGCATGATTTAAAGTTGATTTTACATGACTGTCTTGTATATTGAGAAATTTACTGTACAGTGATTTAGTTCATGAAAGTATGGTTGTTTTAGCATGTTTTGAACTCTAAATCTTTGATCTAATGTTGTATTTGATGAAGGGTTTTGATGTGAATGTTTTGGGGGTATTGCAAGGTGTTGATTAATGATTTCACAATAGATTTTCTTGTATGATTTCATCTGTAAATTGCAGGATCTTTTACCCCCATTTCACACCCTCAAAGTGTTTGATAAAATGTCTGGATGTGGTTCTTGAGGAATTAAAGGTCCAAAGCATGAGTTATGATATGAATAATGTTATGATGATGGAATGAGCATATAATAAATCCTATATAAAATGTTGCCTTAGATCAAACCGATCCGAGTGGACAAGAGCCCGGTAACCATGTTGGGGGGTCCCCTGCCCCTTATTCTTACTTTATGCCTTTGTACATGCTTCTGCGAGAAATGATGTGTATTAACAAGTTAAGAGGCTTGATTGGGGACCCTTCGGGCTCCCCATTCGCCATGTCACGTCGAGGCTCTACTTTGGGTTGAGACAACTATACATATTTTCCATGAAATCAACACATAAACATATTCCTTTCATCATCATATAGCCACTTGACTCATAGATCATGCAATAGATCATCAGTAACTCAAGAATCCTAAACCGAACAT